>PITA01008686.1:0-41066 GCA_004023965.1 Spilogale gracilis | reverse complement strand
TGACAGCTCTGACACAAGCAACTCTAAGATCCCAGGATCAGCACGCCTCCCACGCATACCCAGTGTACGAATGGCACCATTACCCACCCAGACACCCAAGCTAGAAACCCAAGAGTCTTCCCCACCTCAGCCACATCCATTCTGACTTGGACCACTCCAACAATTCTGGAGTCCTCTCCTCCAGGTTCCTGCACCTGTAGCCCAAGTTGAAGACCTCAGTTTTCATCTGGATCACTGAGAAATCTTTTTATAACTCTTCTGCGGTCTCCACCCTGCCTCCTCTCCAAATCCACCTCCACATCACCATCGAGTGAGTCTACCTCGATTGCAAATACTGCCGCATCACTTCCCACCTGAAAACTCCTGGGCAGCTCCCTGAGGGAGGTCTGTCCCTCCTTCATGTCTTGTCTCCCTCCACTCATCCCCCCACTGCTATTCCCTAATCATGTCGTGTACCCTCCAGATTCCTGCACCTATCACCATCCTGGTCGGAAATACATTTTCCACTCCTCTGGGTGACAAACCCCTCCCAAAAATTCAAATTTCAATGCTAGTGCTTGCTCCCTTGTAAACCTCCTGCAAAAATCCTCTCTCCTCTCCAAGCAACCCTCTTCAACACCTATGCGGCTGCAGCGTAAGCACACCGAGCAACACTTAGCATACCCTCCTGGGCTTCATCACCTGAACCTGAAAGGAGGGCAGAAGTGTTCAGCACTCAACCACTGGCTGGTGCTCAAACTTTTTTGTTCTTGTTGTTGAATGAATGAATTAATCCAAACTTCATTGTTATTTATTTTCCTCCACTAAAAAGTCTTTTTAAAAGACCCCCTAATTTACGTAGTGCTATCCTCCTTCAAGTGTCATGACAGTTGATGTTGAGTGCTCACCAGGGGAAAGACACAGCGTAGAATCTTCTCATACATTACCATATGCACTCTCCCCATAAACTCAATGAGATGTGTAATTATCCACTTTCCACAGCTGAGAAAATTGAACCTCTGCCAATTTACGTCCTATGGAAATCTGACAAAGCTAGGACAAGTGACAAAGCTAGGATGAAAACCCAGTCTCAGCTCTAAATTTAATCTCGACTACTCCGCAATTTGCTGATTAAAATAACATTTGTTAATAAAATTAAGGTATATTTAAGAAATTTAATTTTAGAAGATTTACAGAATGTGTGTCTCTACAATCACAGACCAAAACAATTTTGGAGTCAGAAGCTACCTTGAGGGACTCTACCCTGAGACCCGAATTCTCTCCCCACCGACAAGAACCGCACTATGACCCAAGACATTAGGCCCTCCAGAAGTACTCTGCTCTATAAAGGACTCCAATGCCTAGCAAAACAAAATACAGATGTCTCAGGCTCCCATTTCCCACCTGGTCAGCCACCCTGAGCCTCCTCCCACTCACCCAGCTCCAACCAAATCAGGATGCCAGCGGAGCCCACAATAGCTCTGCTCATTCCAGATCGCTATGTTCTGGGGATGCTCGTCACACAAAGTCTGCTCCTCTTTGTCCTTGGAAAACCACGTCTGAAATCAAAACTCAACAATCACCTAGACCAACCAGCTCAGTCTGTTTCAATGCTCCTGACTCTGCCCGCACTCCAATTCCCGATACGTACTCGATCCCTCTGGTTTTAATACCAACGGCCTGCTATGGGCACACATTGAAGTCCTAAGCGCCTGCATCTCAGAACCTGACTGCACTCGGACACAGGCTCTAATAAGGAGGTAATTCTGTAAAAATAAAGTCATTAGGGTGGGTCTTAATCCAACATGACCAGTGTCCTTAGAAAAGGAGGACATTTGGACCCAGGTACCCGGGAAAAAGATCCTGTGAGCACACAGGGAAAAGACAGTCTACAAGCCAAGGAAACAGGCGGAAGAAATTAAGCCGGCTGACACCTTCATCTTAAACTTTTAACCTCAGAACTACAACAAATAAATGTGACTTGTTTAAGCCCCTAGCCTGTGATCCTTTACCATGGCAGCCAGAGGGGAAGAACACATTTCCTAATCTTCTCCTGCCACCATGGTCAAAAGGCCCAGAGTGAAAGGTTTGGGGACAAGCTCAGACCTTGCCTCAGGCCCTCTCGAGCAGTGGGACTTCTGCCCCACACTCAACGCACAGTAACTGGGACACCACCTACTCTGATTGTTTTGAGGAGTAAATGGGATCAGGAGTTGTCATGCCCTTTAGTTCTAGAACAATGATTTTATTTAAAAAAAAGTTACCACCTGGGGTATCTCGGTGGCTCGGTCAGTCACACATCAGACTCTTGGTTTTGGCTCAGGTCAGGATCTCAGGGTCAGGCTCTGTGCTCAGCAGGGAGTCTGCTTGAGATTCCCTCCCTCCTCCCACTCTCTTGCTCTCCCTCCTCTGTCCTTCTCTCTAAAAATAAATAGTCTTAAACAAACAAACAAACAAAAAGGCAGGGGCGCCTGGGTGGCTTAGTCGTTAGGCATCTGCCTCGGGCTCAGGTCGTGATCCTGGAGTCCCAGGATCGAGCCCTGCATGAGGCTCCCTGCTCTGCAGGAAGCCTGCTTCTCCCTCTCTCACTCCCCCTGCTTGTGTTTCCTCTCTAGCCGTGTTTCTCTCTGTCAAATAAATAAATAAAATCTTTTTTAAAAATGCCACCTGCCAAGCACTGCTCTCAGCCCACTTTACATACATTAAACTATTAAATTCTCATAACAACACTGTAAGAAGGGTCCTTCATTCGCCCATTTTACAGATGATCTGCCCAAGCCACAGTTCATTTGAGAAGCAGAAGAACAGGTCCTCCAGCCAGGCAGCCCAGCTCAGCCCAGGTGACAGCTGTGCCCGCCCCATCCCCCCACCCCCCAGGTGACAGCTGTGCCAGCCCCATCCCCTCCCCCAGCATGGGGTCTGCATCCTGCTCTCCCTGTAACGCACAAATGCCTGGCACTCAAGAGACTACAAACAGTGGGGGGCTGTAACCTCCCCAAGAGCAGCAGTCTTTAGGGGTTGTTTGTTTTAAACTTTCCACACAGTGATAGATGCAGATTTATCTTAAATACCTACAGAGAAATAAGGCTTATAGTAGGATTTTAAAAACCTGACCAGGAGTTGCAGGCCAGACTGAGCAGTGGGATACACAAAGGAATGTCCGACCCCAGAACAAATTCCATCTGTTGTCCTGGTCCCAGGTTCCTGGTCTGAAAGCTGAGCTGGGCAGTTCCCAAGGGCCTCAGGCCACCTCTGCAGCAAGAATGCCCACAAGCAGAGGCTGCGCCTAGCTAAGGGCCACCTGACACCTGGGATCAGGCCTCCAGGGAAACGCAGGCCTGTCCTTTTCATTGGACACACATCAAAGGGCCAACCCAAGAGCGGTTTTCCTTCTCCGGGGCAAAATGGACTTAGCTCCAATGCCATCTGCTTTAGTCGCTACTTACTGGGTATTCCCAAGTTGCCTTTCTCAAGACAGTTCCTGAAATCTAAACCTTCTGGAAGGCCAACCCTGGAAAAGGCAGAATGTGCTTTGTAAGCACATCCCAGGACCCCGACCAGATGATCTCTTGGCTTTCCTATTTTTTCCCCTCCACAAAGCACCGTGTGAAAATAACACATGCTGAAGGAGACATGACCCAGGATGCTCACTGGAAGAGTGAAGGGTTTATATGGCAACAATGTGCTGTAATGAAAATGGACAAAAATGGGGCGCCTGGGTGGCTCAGTTGGTTAAGCGGCTGCTTTGGACTCAGGTCATGATCCTGGAGACCCGGGATCGAGTCCCACATCGGGCTCCCTGCTCGGCGGGAAGCCTGCTTCTCCCTCTTTCACTCCCCCTGCTTGTGTTCCCTCTCTAGCTGTGTTTCTGTCAAATAAATAAATAAAATCTTAAAAAAAAAAAAAATGGACAAAAATGACATGAACCTCCGGGTCTGGTAAGTACATGTACAGGCAGTCCCCAATTCTTCATGTGGCATGAGACTCACAAAATGACCACAGAAGGGGAACTGTGTAAAGAACTACTAATCAACAGGAAAAGTTGCAACTGTCCCATGACCCTTAAATGTTTGTCAAAACATTGAAAACTGTCACGTATAAATGTGCGGGGAAAAGGGGAAAAAAGAGCCAAGTTAATATTTAAGTACAATGTCATTTAGAACATGCAAAATTGAAGTGTTTAATTTCTTTGTTTAAAAAAAAAAAAAACAAACCCTATCAACACTTTAAAAGTGCTTGCTGCCTTCTTCGTGAAGCATAAGTTACAACACAATGAAAGCATCTTTTCCCTACCTTGGCAAATTGTTATATTCTTTTTAATTGAGATATTCAGATAATAAAGCTAAAAATGTTTACTTCTTTTTAATTCCAGTACAGTTAACAGTGTAATATTAGCTTCAGGGGTACAATATAGTCATTCAACAATTCTGCACGTTACTCAGTGCGCATCACCGGTGCACTTCTTAATCCCCTGCACCTACTTCACCCACCTTCCCTCCCCCCTGATAACCATCAGTTTCTTCTCTATAGTTAAGAGCCTCTTTCTTGGTTTGTCTTTTTCCTTTGTTTTGTTTCTTAAATTCCACAGAGGAAAAATCATATGGTATTTGTCTTTCTCTGACTTACTTCTCTTAGCATTATACTCTCTAGCTCCATCCATGTTTTTGCAAGTGGCAAGATTTCATTCTTTTTTTTTTTTTAAGACTTTATTTATTTATTTATTTGACAGAGAGAGAGAGAGAGAGAGAGAGAGAGAGAGAGATCATAGGCAGGCAGAGAGAGAGGAGGAAGCAGGCTCCCTGCCAAGCAGAGAGTCTGACACGGACCTCGATCCCAGAACCCTGAGATCATGACCTGAGCCGAAGGCAGGAGGCTGTAACCCACTGAGCCACCCAGACGCCCAAGATTTCATTCTTTTTCAGAGCTAAATAATATTACATTGTATGTATATACCACTCTTCTTTATTTCTCTACTGGTGAACACTTGGGCTGCTTCCATAATCTGGCTATTATGAACAGTGTTCCTATGAATACAGTGTGGTACGTACCCCTGTGAATCAGTGTCTCTGCATTTGGGGGGGGGGGTAAATACCCAGTAGTGCCACCGCTGGACCGTACAGTAGTCCTATTCCTAACTGGTTAGGGATCATGACACACACAGTGGTATACGCAGTCATTCACAGACTGACCCCCTACTAGCAAAGTATGTGTACTTTCTGCAATTACAGTTAACACAACGGCATAATTGAAATTTGAACTGTACTGGTGGGGGGCTGGTATTTTTTAAAGGGAAATAACTACGACTCATGCATATCGGAACTTCACCAAATGAGGGCTGCCTGTGTATGTGGGCGTGTGCTAACAAACATACATAGGCACAACACATTATGTTACCAAGGACAGTACACAGCTTGAAAATAAGTAGCACTGCAACAAATGAGCGACACCATTGCTCCCTGGAGAAATAAACACGCACCGGGGCCTCCCTCCACTCTTTCCAGCTGTTTCTGGGTACATACTCGCTGAGTATGTGACACATCCACTCAGGCCTCCCCTCAAGCAGCAGCCTCTTTATCTTTTCTAAGCTGTGTTCTTAGACACCGAGCGTACGAACGAAGGCTGAGCAGCCTGGAGACAGGAACTGCCACAGGATCAAATCTTCAGTATTTTCGTGACTTTTTATTTTACATTTCATAGTCTAAGAAGGAAAGCAAAACGACGTCAAAATTGGTCCTAAGGGAGGACCCTGAGAGAGACTTCTCTCAAAGTGCAGGATGTTTACTGCACAGAATTTTGTCCTATTTTCAGGAACCAATTTTCTTCACTTTCTGTCTTCTGATCGGGTTACAAAGTAAGTTACAGGTGGGTGAGCTGTTATACTATTTGGATTTTTTTTTAAGTCAGACTTCCTAGGACCTGGGTCTCTGTAAACCCACGGGCCACCCTTCTCCAAGTGCCCAGCCGTGGCGTGAGGAATGCCGTCAGGACCGCCACAGCGATGAAAGGCAAAGAGGAGGAAGAGGAGAAAGGGAAGTATATTCCTGACCCTCTTTCAAAATGAATTACCAGAAGCTTGAAAAAAATGTTTAGGAAAAGAAAAGCAGAAAAGGATCAAATTAGGCTTGGAGGTAGTTAAATAGATACATTGGGGGGAAAAAAAAAAACACCAACAAGGAGCATGCGGCTTCACAAATGGGTTAACCGTTTGCTTCTACACCAACTTAAAAGAATACCCTCATTCAATTCATCATGAATAATTCACTCGCTTTCCAAGAAGCACCCAACGTGATCCCATTCAACAGAAAGTCTCCCACCCCAGTCCCTCCCTTTCTCTTGGTTTACCACTGACCCTTGAGATGAAGTAATTGACAAGGGCAGAAACAAGCATCTAAAGGGGCTGAAAAAGACATCTGTCCTAGAATAAAAATGCATGTCATAGGGAGAGAATTTCCATCTGTGAATATAGTTTCCTCTTCCATGGTATCATTCAGCAATCTACTGATGTGCGGTTTTGCGAAAATCTCATTTGTAAATGGAAACTCACAGGACCTCAGAGCGATGAGCAACACAGCCGCTTGTTACTCACATAACACTTGACACTGGGTAAACCGAGAAACACTGATTTGAAACCTCAGCCGTCATTACCCAAAACAAAGCCCTGGCTCTTTCCACGACCAGGCACTCCAGACACCAAGTGCAAATTAAACCAACAGAACAAAAACTGTATTCACAAAGCAGATTGCAAAACCCTCGTTCTAACTTCGGCCGTTCACAGGCCCTAAGGAGGGCAACGCTGGGAGAGGCACACAGCTGGGTTGCGCAGATCATGCCCAGAAGCCGTGCTCCTCCTTCAACCAGAGAGGTTTGATTCCTCTTACACAAGGCTCCTTAATATTTGTCCTCCTCTTGGTTGGCTCTATCCCGCTGAAAATGGAAACTTCAGCTAAAAGAATAAGATGTGCATTGTGGCTGGCATTTTTTTGAAGCTACAGACTCCCTAGATCTGGAGTCAATTGTTTCTTTTTTTGCACCATGTTAAGAGCTTCCTGCTCCAACATCCACTTCGATCAACTCCCCTATCTGCAAGGTGGGAGGGAAGTATTCCCTTCAGGATTCAAAGGCAAGCCAAAAAAGGGCATTTGTTCTAGGTCTTTTCCCTGCATCAGGGAGAGCCTGGTTTATAAAAGAGTCAACCCCCAATTTGGATTACTTCAGCCAACCTGCAGTGGGCCTGGACAGGAGAGGAACAACATTCTTAGTGTGGCAGTAGTTCCCCAGTGCGTTTTAGTCCTCTCTATAAAACTGGAGTTTAGGGTAACAGGCTAAGGTGGAAAGATCCTTTGGAGTCTGTTCACCAGTATCACCTTGGCAAAGTCCCCTGAGCAACCATCTCTCGCAAACAAGTGCCAGATAACTTACATTATACTCACCCATCACTCTGGCCTGCAGAACTAGCTTTGGAAAGCTACAGTCCACGCGAAAAATCCTCCGCTTTCCAAGAGGAATTTCAGAGTCAACCAGGATGCTAAGAGGCCTTAGTGACTCTGCCCACCCAACAATGTGCCCCTCCTCCTCCAACCCCCAGGGGCAGGCCGGTCAAAGACTCCAGCATCTATTCCCAGGAACCTGGGGCAGCCTGCAAGAGGGGGGCCCCCTCTACCCTTCCTCCCACTAGCTAGAGAACACGTCACCCCAGCCTGCTGCTCTCTGTCCTTCCAGCAGCCCCTAGCCACCTCAAATTCATTTTGTATCCTTCCTTCCTAATTCCATCACCCACTATCATTTTATCGGGCCTATGCTTTCATTCTAAGCTATCAGATTCTTTTCTATAGCAGGCAGAATATCGAGCAAGAGAAATGGAATACTGCCTCCCTTACACCACAACTATAATCCAAGCTGGAAAGTAAAAGTCAGGACAACTCACGTAATGACAGTGACCCGGTGCTGAGAACACCTGCTGGCACCGTGGTCTGACAGTTACTAACAGACACGGTGAGGCGGACAGGGTATCACCAGGGGCCTTCCACGGGCGGGGGACACAGAGGCTCAGGAATGAGAGTAAGCTGACAAGTTTTTGAGCCTAGTAGAGCACCATGGCTGTGGACCACACAATCCTCTGTGCCCCCCGCAGGGTGTGCCCAACACTGGCTCCTCCCCCGGTGTGCAATTCTCACTCCCAAGGCCTCCGGGAGGGGATCAGACTATGAGAGTGGAGCCCTCATGAACGGGAAGATGCCTTTCTAGAAGTGATCCCAGAGAGCTTGCTGGTCCCAGGTGAGGACCCAGCCAGAAGGCGGTGGCCTCTGGACCCCAACCCAAGTCCTCACCAGATACCGAATCTGCCAGCACCAGGATCTTTGGGTCCCCAGCTCAGATTCTGAGAAATAAACTTCTGTTGTTTATAAGCCACCCAGGCTGTGGTATTTCTGGTACAGCAGCCTGAATGGACTGGAGAAGGAATCTAGAATAAAGGGTATTCGCTTCCTTTGCTGCAGGCTCCAGGAATGATTCAGGGAAGGGTGTGGGTTTGCGGGAAGAGACAGGAAGCAAACGCAGCAAGAGCCAAACGCTGGACGGCTCTAGCTCCCTGAAGTGGCAGAGGTGGGACAGTAGGGGATCCCTGCTCCTAGCCACTCAGGATAAAGCTTCTGTGCCTATATTCCACATACCCCGTGAAGAAAGGGCCAGAGGCGAAGCAGATGTGGGAAATGAAAGAAAAACAACACGAAGAGGGGAGCAGAGGTGGGGCATGGCTGCAGAGCTATCTCCAACTCTGATAGGCCCAGGAGTCTGTGCCTCATCAGGCAACAGAGGCCTGAAGGCAGACATGGGAGTGACATCGGGCATCCTGCAAGCAACACATGTGTGGCCCCTACGTCATCCTTCCCACACCTGCAGGAGGCGGCAGCACTAACCCGACAACTGTCCCTGGCTGCTGGCACTCCCCATGTACCACTGGGCCCATGAGCACACCCCTCTTCACTTCACACCTAGCCCTCCTCCCCTGGACTCTGGCCTAACCACTCTCCTCCCTTCTAGGGGCTCTGCACCCCACCTTTGCCAGTCTCCTCTCCATGATTCTAGGACCATTTTCTGGGTAAGACTAAGGCATGGGAGGGGGCACTCACTAGACAGCTGTTGTTTCCTGCTTTTAAATGCCTCCTGTAAACCCCCTGCAGCTTGCAACTACCTCCACCGCAGGCGAGGATCGGAGGATCAGAGCGCGCTCCTATCTCGCTCTCACCACCTATGTGTCCTCTGTGCGTTAGGAAGCCAAGGTCCTCTCGCTCAACTAAAACTTGAAGTCACATCACAGAGTCCAGATAAAGATCCTAGAATTCCTGTCCTGAGGCTGTAAATGGTGTAGGATAAAGTGTGAGGCTCTGACCTTTTGCTTCAGATGACCCTCACCAGTTAAAAGTGGAGCCTCTGGTCTTATACAGTATTAGTTCTACTACACCCATGCCTGCTCTGGGGTCACTGCTCACCCATCATCCGACTGGAATGCTTCTCCCGCTTGGAATGGTCCTTGCGTAATCCACCTGCTTGCTGGCCAGGCGAGGATTCGGCAGCTTCTCCAAGTTCTAAATAACACTTAACACAGAGCTGGCACTAAAATATTCTCCCTGACAGCAAGATACAATGGCTGTATTTCTTTCCCATTAGAATGAAAGCCACAGAGCTTGTCAGAGTCTTGGAAACAAAACAGTTCTCATGCATTCTTTTTTTTTTTTTTTTTTTTTTTTTTTGGTATCTTAAGAATACTAAATGGTTTGCCTCTGGAGATACCATGCTTGACGTGAAATTTTATGAAGCACTGAACTAAACAGTCAAAATCTCAAACTTCTAACTGCCAACCTGCTTTGCCTCCTGTGTCACTTACAACATTGATAATGACTTCTCAAGGCTAAGAAGAATCCGTACCAGACACACGGAACTCCATGATTTATGGGCCTTTAGGACCGATCAATTGTACTTTTCCACCGTAAAGGAAAAACCCATTACAGCAAGTGCTAGCAAGGACCTGGTTTCTGAATTTGTTGGCGCTCCTGGTTTTACACAAAAACCACAAGGTGAAATCTAGATTCACCCTGAGGTAAGGGTGTGTCTGGCTAAGAACCACCAGCCAATGACTTATCACCCAACCACCCCGATGCAGGATTCACCAAAATTCTCCCATGTTTTCAGAGACACCGCGGTCGGCTCTCAAGTACCCTTGCAGATGCACACAATACCCAATATTAGTCTCCACCAAGGAGTCCCCACTGGGAAGAAGAAAGCTCATCCCAATCAACGGAGCTCCAACATGCAAACGCCAAAATGGAAATTCCCAAAACCTAAAGCTTAAAACTCTAGCTCACGTGTTAAGTCAAAGCTTTCTGGCAGAATTTTTCCTTTTGATAGAGAGAGAGGGTGTGCACAGGGGTGGGGGGTGCAGTGGGCAGCGGGGGGGGGGGGGTTGGGCAGTGCAAAGGGAGAGACAGAATCTTAAGCAGGCTCCATGCTGTTCAAGTGCAGAGCCTGACACCAGGCTCGAACCCACGACCCTGAGATCGTGACCTCAAGCGAAATCAAGAGTCGGATGCTTAAGTGACTTAGCCAACCCGGCACCCCTGGCTGGTAATAGGGTCCGTGGTCAAAGGAAGGAGGCTGATACAAAAGCGAAGGTCAAGCAAAGCTTTATTTCCCGCCAAGCATCAGGATCTTACTGGCCAGCCAGGGTCGCTTCTCCAGGGAGAAGGACAATGCCTACTTTCTCAGGCCAGCTTTTATAGGGCACCCCCCAAATCACAAGCTGACCTGGGTCACATAACTGAGTTAATTTACACTCCCTTTGTACAGGGACCTTGCCTGAGTTAATTTGCACTTCCATGGGCCTTGGACCCAGGGGGTGGGGGCTTTGGGGCATTCCCTTCTGACCCCAAGTACCAGTTATGGGCTGCCCATTCTTAGTTTGCATCTAAATACCTCCCGGGATGCTCCCAGGGGACTGGAAGCCAACTGACCAGGTGTCTCCCCCAACCTGGCTCGCCTTTGTTTTCCAGGGACCCTTTGCCCATAACACCTGGAGCTGTTTTTCCTGAGTAAACAAGATGGCGGCTTAGACTTCTAAATAGCTCCTTACAGCCGGCAGAATTTAAAGTACAAGGCATACCTCGCTTTCTGTACAACTGCTCCTAAGAAACAAAAAACTATGGACACAATTACAGGGAATGTGCACAGATGTCAGACCCTGAGGATGTCAAGCCCCGCAGTCTCAAAGCCAAGATGGTGAGGATTCCAGGTGATTCTGGGAGGAAGACACTGGCTGATCTCATACCACAGAGTCTCTCTCTAGGCCTATCCCTTTTGCATTCAGGCCAGAGTGAGCCCTGGGAGGCCTCTGCCAGCCAGCACCAAGCCTTGATTTCAGGCCAAGAACAAGGAAAGCCCTTCTCTGTGTTCTTCCTGCTGGAGCTCTTTCTAGATACTCACCAGAGGTAGAAGCAGTAAGGCTGGACTGGACAAGCCTATATGCTTCCTCTACGGACTCCACCATCTTCGAAGGTGAAGAAGGGTCTCTGCAAAGCTGCACCCTGCCACCTCGTTTCCAGAGACCCCAAGATCTCACTGTGTCCAGTCTAGCCTTCTGCCATGGGATCCCTTCCACGGGCACTCCACTCACGATGAGAAAGTCCAGTCTGCAGAGGGGGAGTCCATGGAGAAGGGGACAGCAAAGATGGACCCTGAAGGGCGATCAAGGGTGAGCAGAAGCCCATCAGGCAAGCAAGGGAGGAACGGGGGCATCGCAGGCAGAGGGAGAGTGTGGGAGCACAGGACCACCAGGCCACATAGGAGGAGCTCAGTGAGGCCAGGGCAGCCAGAGGGAAGGGGGGCAGGACTCCGAGGGGGCTGTGCAGGTGAGAAGGACCTCAGAAGCTGGACCAGGGAAGGATGCCCTTCTTCTACAGGAAGTGGAGAGAGGAGGCTCGGGGTACATCTGTGCCATCGATGTCCCCACGTGTGGCAGCGTGAGGGAAGGATGAGAGGAAGGAGTCAGGCTTCAGGAAACGGCTCTGGAAGGTTGGGGCTGAGGGTCCTCCTCCATCATCAGGTGGGACATGTGGCGGCTTTGACAGAATGGCTCTCATTTATAATCATGTATTATTACAACCAGATTTCTCTAGTTACAACCTAGTTTAGGGTTAGGTATCATCTAATTTCCAGAGTGTCAAAAGGTTTGTGATGTTTTGAGAGCAGACAGAATTCCCCTCCAGCTTGAGTGACACAGGCCTGGCCTCTGTGTCATGGGACGACAGGACAACAGGAAGGCACACCCCAAAGGAGGGCAGGGCCACTGCTTTACCCCAGCAGCATGAGCACGGGCACCATTTTGGGGGGGGCGGTGAGGCGGTGAGGCGGTAGAGCAGTAGGGTTCCCCCCAACCCCCACCACGGACATAACTATTTGCTACTCCTACTTTTCAAGAAAAACCTGCTAAGCTACAATCCTAGTTACTCTGAGGGACAAGGATAATTAGGACATTAAAACCAACCAACTCCAATAGATGCAAAAGGAGAGTAAGTGTTCAACAGCTCAGGCATTTCTCCCCAAACATCTTGCTATTAAAAGACCACCACTTGTTGAGAAACTCCTACATGAAAGCACCATGCTAGGCACTATCAAAAAATTAAATCACATTATTCGGCAAAACCTGTGTTCCCAAAAGCTTTCAACCTATAAAGGAAACGACTCCTATCTCCACTGCACAAAAATCCTTCTGCCTAAGTGACATTCATAATATGAGCCCCACACACCTTGTACCTTAAAACCAAATCTGAACAGGGCAGCCTGGGGTGGCTCAGTTAGGCATCCGACTCTAGATTTCAACTCAGGGTCCTGGGATCAAGCCCCGCACAGGGCTCCCCACCCAGTGGGGAGAGTGGGCTAAGGCTCTCCCTCTATCCCTCCTGCTTGGATTCCTCCATCTCTCTGAAATAAATCTTTAAAAAAAAAAAAAAAGAATCTGAACATATTTCTGAAATACCATTCAAAAGACGAAATAGACCTTTTTTTCCTTTGATACCAGGGAGAGAACATTTTTTTAAAAATCTAAACTCTTAAATTCCACATAAATGGAAATTCTGGCAGTCTGTACTTCACGTATCTGATGTTATGGCTTTTAGGAACACTGGAGGGGGGGGGGCGTGCTCAGTCAGTTTTGGCTCAGATCATGATCTCAGGGTCATGAATTCCAGCCCTGCATCAGGCTCTGTGGTCAGTGTGGAGTTGCCTTCAGATGGTCTCCCGCTCTCTGTCCTTCCTGCTCACGCTCACTCTCTCAAGGAAATAAATGTTTTCAAAAAGTAAAAATAAAGTGCTATTGCTTTTATGCTTTTTAACTGCAAGCTCTTCTAGAACGTTCTACCTTAGTCCCCTCCACCCCGGCCATGATATGCAGTGCAGCACTAGGCAGAGCAGCAGCTAGAATGCCCTCCACCCGTCCCGCGCCACCCCAAGCGGGGCAGCAGCTCCTATAAAATGTCTGCACCTTCCCATCCCATGTCAGAGCCTCAGTCCTCCTCCTTTGGGGCCCAGGCCTGCGGCAGCCTGCTACACCTAGCTCTGCCTCCGTACCCCAAGCAGGAGATGCTCAACAGCCTTTGCTGTGTCCTACACACAGTCCCCCCACCCGCCAACTCTCCACACAGAGACCTGACCCAACTGTGCGAGGCAGTCCCGTCATCCGTCAGACCTGCAAACCTCCCAGTCGGCACCCACATTTTTTTTTTTAAGATTTTATTTATTTGACAGAGAGAAACACAGCCACAGAGGGAACACAGGCAGGGCGAGTGAGAGAGGGAGAAGCAGGCTTCCCGCCGAGCAGGGAGCCTGAGCAGGGAGCCCAAGCAGGGAGCCAGAGCAGGGAGCCCATGCGGGACTCACCCGGGATCATGACCCGAGCCGAAGGCAGTCGCCTAACCAACTGAGCCACCTGGGCGCCCCTACATTTTTATCTCCTATGCTGTCAACACCCTCCAGCTAGTCTCTGAAGTAAGATCTCACCTGAGGAGAGGATGCTGGTGGCAAATTACAGCGCCTGCCCAGACCCCTGCCCCACTCCAGCCCCCCCCCATCTTTAACTTGGGAGTGGACACAGAGCAACAGAAAACATCTACCTCAAGGAAGGGCAGAGTCACCACAAGTTCCAGGGAGGACACTTAACTGACGAATGTGACAGCCCATATTTGGAGCCAACACACAGGCCCTGGGCCCATGGAGGCCTGAATCTCCTCAGAGGGGAATAAGCCCACGGTCCTGTGGTCTTAGGCAACACGCATGACGATATTCTGAGCTTACTTACGAGAAGACGAAGTCTCGTGCCACGGTCTGTTGGTCGAACACAGCCTGGGGATTAGGGAAGCAGATTCTGGGCCCTCCAGTCAGACAGAAACCCGGCTCTTCCTTTTATTAGCTGCACAAGCGTGGGCAAGAGACATAATCTCTCTGAGACTCAAATGCCTCATTTATAGAATGGGGATAAGTCCACTAGCTTCAGTCCCGCCAGAGTGAAGATTAAAGAGCAAATTTCTGTCAAGCCTGAGCTGTACCTGGTACTGAGCGAGCCAATCAGTAGAACAGCTGTTCGCCGTTTGTGGGTCTCCATGGGGCACCGACTGCACACCAGTCCCCACCAGGACATACGGACGGACACACACACACACACTTTATCTCATTTCACGTCATCTTCCATTTATAAATGAACAAATGGAGGTCCACACGATTCAAGGACTTGTCCAAGGACAAAGAATTGCAAATAAACTCAAAAAACCTAAGGAACTCCAAGGCCTGAGCTCCATCTACCCTGCTGCACTGAGAGGCTCTAGAATCTTCCCTCATTGTGCCAAGTACTGACCATCACACCTGAGGAAAGATCCACACAAACCGGTACCCGTTGGTGGAGAGCACTGAGGATGGTAAGGCCCGAGTTCCAATGGGGAGAACTGTATGGGGAGCAGGAAGGCCCTGAAAAGGCTCGACCTGGTTTCCTTTGGGCTCCTATGATGGTTAAAGGTCAATGTGCAAAGTTTTCAGAGAACTGATCTGCCCCAGTGTGCATCTCCCAGGACCACCATAACAAAATACCAGACTGGGTGACCCAAACAACAGGAATTTATTTCTCACTGTTCTAGAGGTTAGAAATCCAAGAGGTCAAGGGCAGATGTGATTTCTTCTGAGACCATTCTCTTGGGCCTGCAGATAAGTCACCTTCTTGCCGTATCCTCTCAGGACCTTTCCCCTGGGAATCTTCTTACTGTCTCTTCCTCTAAGGACTCCAGTCAGAGGGATTAGGAACCACTCTAACGGCCTCCCTTTTACCTTAATCACCCCTATCTCCAAATATAGCCACATTCAGAGGAACTGAGAACTCGGGCTTCAATGCGGGGAGGGGACTCATTCAGCCCATTAACATCCTCAAAATAAGACTGTTTTCATCTCCTGCTGCCCTCCAAGAACAGAATAAGGTGCTTCAAGAGGCAGCAAGTTCCCAGTCAGCAGGGAAAGGCAAGGGTTAGCAGCATCAGCAAGCTCATCACTGGATGGTGAGGTTACGTGCCCAGACATCTGGCTGCAAGATCTTTCGGCTCTCCTCTAAGCTGTGAAAGTCTAGGGATCAGTGTGCCTTTTTAGGTGCTTGTTTGTTTGCTTTTTCTTTTAAAACAACACACCTCTTCTATAGGAAAGATTCTGCAGAAGAACAAGAAGCAAAGTTGGAAATCGCAAACACAATGAGTCATGGGTGTTATCTGAATACCACTGCCGTGATGGGAAAGTTTTATTTCCCCATGAAAATGGAAGGAACCAAGCAAAGTTCACAGGAGTTCATGTGCCAGAGAAAAGGAAGAGGTGGTGTCAGCTGTACTCAACAGGCTTTGTGACCCAGTGATAACTCCGGGTCCCCCAGGCCCACAGTCGTTTATGCTTAACGCAGCACTCTGCTGGGCCGCTCCACTAGTCACACACTAGTTTCAACCCAACTGCTTGAGAGCCGCGGCCGATGGCCACCAAGGATAACACAGCCTGGAAGGAGGAAGAGGAATGGCAGGTGGTCCGAAGAAAACAGACAGAGTCACCCACCAGGAAGAAAGCACAAATCCCACAGGCCTTCCAGTCTTCTTCAAAGACTATTATTAAGTCTCAGTGGGAGCTCTGATTCGCAATGGACAGTCTCCCACTACCGGCTTGAAATGCATTTCAAATCACTCAAATTTGGGACCTGCAAAGGTTCAATGTCATTATTTGGTCATATGACATATATAAACATCACACCATCTCATCCACCACCCGATCGGCTACTTCCCAAAGCCTTCTCCCAAATCAGCAACTCCTGTTAGTTACGTTTTCTTCCATCATTGTTTTCTAGGTGTAAACTACAGAATTAGGAAATAAAACCAGAATGGATAAGAAAGCAAGATATGAACTGGGCTTCCTCCGAGGCCGAATCCTCCTAGAACAAAGGAGGCTGTATTTCTTCTTACTGGGCTGGGAGCCAGAGGACAGTGGAGCCGCATCTGCTTACACACCTTGTATCCACAAGTCCCTGGAACACAGTCCAGCAAATGAGTGCAGTTCCAGAAATATGCGTTGCATTTGAGAGTATCTGGTTTTTCCGCTCACAAACAAATTGAAATGGCTCACAGTAAAACATCAAGTGATAAAGAAATACGCAAGGCAGGAGGATCAAGATCATTGCCGAGTCTGAACAAATAACCACTTCTAGCGTCATCTCAGCCAGACAACAATAGAAACCAAGCTTCTGCCTACACCAATTTCTGGAGAAAAACCACTGCTTTAAGAAATTCTACAATGCACACCAAGTAATATAACTTAACAGGGTGCCCCTCTGCATCAATTAAAAATGCAATACTGAGGGGCGCCTGGGTGGCTCAGTCACTGAGCGTCTCCCTGTAGCTCAGGTCGTGATCCCGGACTTCTGGGATCCATCAGGCTCCCTGTTCAGCAGGAAGCCTGCTTCTCCCTCTCCCCCTGCTTGTGTTCCCTCTCTAGCTGTGTTTCTCTGTCAAACAAATAAAAATCTTTTTTTTAAAAAAGAAAGTTCACAGGATTCTTTCATATGGCATCCATTAATAAAAGCTGCGGGCTTATAAGTTACGGGGCAGAAACTAGACGACCTGTGTATAAAGCAAGACATTCACACAATCAGTTGACATAAATCACTGGATTTCACAGAAATGGTGTTGGTCTCGCGGCCTGCCTGAGGGGACGTGGACTGACACCTTCCACAGGAAGCACTGCTGACCTATAACCAGCAGGGGAACGACACACTGATTGTGAGATTAGCTCAAGGCAGCTTTCGCCCCTCCTGGACCACACCTTCTGAGGAAAGCTAGTGGCCACACCACTCAGACGTTCAAGCGGTCCCCAGAGAGGTCCACGGAGCCAGAAACACAGGCTTCCTGCCGGCCATAATCTGCCAGGCACAGGGGGGAGCGAGAATGCCAGCCACACTCGAGCCTCCAGATGACTCGGGCCATGGTCACCATTGGCCTACCACCTCCAGAGGGACCCCGAGCCAGCCAGTCCCAGCTGTGGGCACCCCAGCATCCCTGGGCCGCCCGGCCTGGGAAAGAATGATGTCCATGGCTGACAGCCACTGAACTGTGGACTAACTTGTCGGGCAACAATCAATCAATCGATCAATAAATAAATAAGTAAATAGTACAGCTTCTGACAAGTGGCAATTCTGCTGTCCCGCTGTCCTAACCTAATGCGTGAGAGTGGCTTTGGAACCAGGCGGTGGAAGGAAAATGGAAGGACAACAGGATTAGAAAAGCTGGAATGCAGCCCTCAGGGTCTTTAGGGAACTTGCGAGGCATGATGTCAAGTGAGGCAACGGCCAGAAGCTGGAATAAAAGGAATCCTGGTCACTAAGTGACAGAAAATTAAACAAAACTGTTGCCTCTGGTCCCTTGAAAAGTCAAAACTGTATCTAAGGAAAAGGACACGCCTAAGGAGGTATCCCCGGGAGTGTTGAATGGGCCATCCACAGTCTTTTTACCTACTCAAAGTATAACCCAGTGTAGAGAACAGCTTCTCTCTCTCCAGATCTATGGGTGTGGCTTTTGTCTCATAAAGTGAACCCCCATAAGATTCATAGGGCATCCACCACATTTTTAAAGGAATTATACTTACAGAAACATCAGCTTGAACTAAAAGGCACAGAGACAGTACAGAATAAAATCTCTGGCAAGAAGCTGACAAATCTACTTAGCTGGAAACAGAGGCTTTTATAGAAAAGGAAGGATGTTATGGGACATAATGGTTTCCAGATGCTAAATTGCTAAGTTCTTAGTTAAGTTCTTATTATTATATATTAATACACGTTTTCCCCAAAACAAAAAATGAAGGTGATTCCTCTAATTCCCTTGGGACTAAAAAGCGACTTTTTCATTAGAAATCAAGAAAGTCGGTGCATGTGGGTGGCTCAGATGGTTAAGCGTCTGCCTTCAGCTCAAGTCGTGACTTCAGGGTCCAGGAGCAAGCCCCACATCCAGCTCCTGGCTCAGTGGGGAGCTGGCTTCTCCCTCTACCTCTACTGCTCCCCCTGCTTGTGCTCTCTTGCTCTGTCAAATAAATAAAATCTTAGGAAGGGAGGAAGGGAGGGAGGGAGGGAGTCAATAAGCGAATCTGTAGACAGTCTACTTCTACTTAAAAGATCAGGTGGGAGACCCTGTCCTGTATACAGCCAAACCACCACCCTGATAACTAAAAACCAAGGACTTGAATTTTTCCATAACATTTATAGATAATGAAATTGTTTTCTTAAATTATTCATATAGTTCAAAAAATGTGTATTAGATGATACACTGTAAACACATCCCTCTGGTCTGACCTCCACTCTGCCGGCCCCCACCCAGACCCACGCACACAAACACCGCAGGAAACCACTACTGGCGGGTTCCTTGGGAATGCTTCCAAAGCTTCTTTCTACAGAGAGAAATATGAAAATCTCAACTCATATTCTCCCTTCTGACAAAACAGACAGTACCTATCACACACTGTTCTGCATCTCGGGGAACTTTAATTAGCTGGAGCACCATCCACTCAAGGCTCTATACTCTGACAAGCATCTGGATGATAAATGTTCTACAGTCCTTGATGCACTTTAAGTGGTTTAAAGGATTAAAGTCCAAATGAAATATGTATGAAATCCAACAGCTCGAACTCCAATTACCTATAAGCAAAATGTACCCAAACCAAGGAGAATACCCCCATGCTGACGGTTATAAACAAGGTGAGATAAAAAATACTGTGAACCCTAACCATCCTTTGCTAAGGAACCAGCTGTAAAATCTATTAAACTGTACCACATTAACTAATGCACTGGTTTCCATCCCACCCCTAGGGTTGGGCTCCTGAAAACTCTTCGGAGAATCTGAGCATGGGATAAAATAAAAGACTCTTTTCAACAGAGAAAGGAAATAATTGACTGCAAAGATTCAGCTTGGAAGAAAGCTATGGGGGCACCTGGGTGGCTCAGTCATTAAGCAACTGCCTTCAGCTCAGGTCATGATCCCGGAGTCCCGGGATCGAGCCCCGCATCGAGCTCCCTGCTCAGCGGTAAGCCTGCTTCTCCCTCTCTCACTCCCCCTGCTTGTGTTGTCTCTCTGGCTGTGTTTCTCTCTGTCAAATAAATAAAATCTTTTAAAAAAAAAGGAAGAAAGAAAGAAAGAAAGAAAGAAAGAAAGCTAGCTAGCTATGCACACTATTACATTTTTACTTTAAAATACAGACAACACACTAACATTTTACATACCTTATTAACAGGACCTATATGTTCATTCGCCCACATTTCCCTAATTCACATTACTGTTTGCAAATCTCAAGTCTCAAAACTCTGAAGTCAACTCAGACTCCTCCATTCTCAATCCTGCCTTTACAAGGCCTTCTATCCTTGTACCTTTCATATGTTTGCTTCATCATCACAGCAGTCTGCATTTGTCTCCAGTGTGCTTTTACTGTGTCTTTGTTTTCTTTTTTTCTTCTTTTTTTTTTTTTACACAGCCAGAGAGGGAACACAAGCAGGGGGAGTGAGAGAGGGAGAAGCAGGCTTCCCGCCGAGCAGGGAGCCCGATGTGGGACTCGATTCCGATGTGGGACTCGATTCCGGGTCTCCGGGATCATGACCTGAGCCGAAGGCAGTCGCTTAACCAACTGAGCCACCCGGGCGCCCCGCTTTTACTGTGTCTTCATCAGTTCATCCTCCCCCTGCCTGAAGACCCAAGTCCACACTGCTGACTGCGGCACCCAGCCCCCCACAACTGGCCCAACTCCACAGATCTATGCACCCTGCCACTGCTGTCAATCCTTTGGCCCTAGAAAGATTTGCTGCGTCACTGGCCCATACCCCTTTTTCCCCTGCATCTACACTCACACAGGTTCCTCACCTCAACCTGATAACCACTGTAATGGGGTGAACTGCATCCCCCCAAAATTCGTATGCTGGAATTCTGATACCCAGAAATGTAACTGTATTTGGAGAACCTTTAAAAAGGTGATTAAATGAAAATGAGGCCATCAGGGTGGCCCCAACCAATCTGACAGGCATTCTTGGGGAAAAAAAGGGTATTTCGGCCACACAATGAGACACCAAGGATGCACACACAAAGCAAAGGCCATGTGAGGTCACAGGGGAAAACCAGGCCTTTTGCAAGCCAAGGAGAAACCACACCTGCCAGCCCCCTGACCTTGGACTTCTAGCCTACAGAGATGTGAGACGGTAAATTTCTATTGTTTAGGCCAACTAGTCCATATTGTTATGGCAGCTCTAGCAAACTAATACAATGACTGTCACCTTCCTCCCTCCCCCCCCCTTTTTTTTAAGATTTCATTTATTTATCAGGAAAGAGAGACTGGGCATGCACACAAGCAGGGGGAGGTGCAAGCAGAGAAAGAAGCAGGCTCTCCTCTAAGCAATGAGCCTGATGCAGGACTCATCCCAGGACCTGAGCTGACCCAACTGAGCCACCCAGGTGTCCCACCCCCACCGCCCTTCTATAATGCTGAAGCTCATCTAATTTTGTTATTTAAAAATATGCCATAATTTAAATATACCACACATACCACATAATTCACCCACTTAAAGTTTTACAATTCAATGGTTTTCAGGGCATTCAGAGTTATGTAACCATAATAATTTTAGACCATCTCCTCCCCGGAGATAAAAACTGCACCCATCTTCTTCTTCCCCTACCCCTGAACAACCACTAATCTATGTTGTAGCTCTGTGGATTCATCTATTCCAGACACTGAGTATTATAAAAGCATACAGTGTGTGGGCTTTTGAGACTGGCTTTCACTTAGCACAATGGTTTCGAGGTCTATCCATTCCTGTAAAAAGCGTGAGAACGTCATTCCTCTTCATTGCTAAGTAATATTTTACTGAATGGATATACTGCAGTTTGTTCATCTAGTCAACAGATGATGGACATTTGGGTTGTTTCCATTATTTAAGCACACCTAATTTTTTTAAGTCTTGCTTCCTCCCCAGAACGTGAACATTAGAAGTGGACTCCCTTCAATCCCCAAATTCCAGAAGACAACATATGAATTACTTATCCAATATATAGTGCCAAACTATTATACAATAAGCACTGGCTAGTATCCTACTATAACCTGCAACGCTTCCTGTATATACAACCATTCAATGGTCTTTACGATCACTGCCTTGGGTTCATTCAGTCAATAAACATTTGTTGAATATCTACTACATTAAGGCACCATGCTAGATCTACATACTCAGTTAATAAAACAGATGCCTTATCCACCCTTACCAATCTTAATCTAGTGTGTGTGTGTGTGTGTGTGTGTGTGTGTGTTTTAAAGATTTATTTGAAAGAGAGAGAGCGCATCCGGTGAGGAAGAACAGATGGACAGAGAAACTCAAGCAGACTAATGTTGAGCGCAGAGCCTAAGGCCGGGCTCGATCTCACAACCCATTAAGTCATGACCGATTCGATCAACCTGAGCCGAAAACAAGAGTCAGACGCTTAACCAGCTGTGCCATGCAGATGGCTGCCCCATGTGCTACTTATTTTCTACAGTCAACCCTTGCACAAGTTTGAACTACATGGATCCACATGAGGATCTTTTTTCAATATGGTGCAGTTAATCTATTTTCTCTTCTTTTCCCGACTTACTTTATTGTATCAATACAGTATCTAATACATGTAATATATAAAATATTTATTAATCGCCTATGTTATCAGTAAGGCTTCTGGTCAACTGTGGCCTATTAGTAATTCAGTCTGGGGGGACTCAAAAGTTATACGCCGCTTTTCAACTGGGGAGGGAGAAGGGTCAGTGTGATGAGGTAACAAAGCAAGCTGAGGACAAAGCAGAATTGAGACCCCACAATCCACCTCCCCACCCCACCCCCACCTGAGTGGGACATGTGTGACTTTCTTCCAGGAATCTCCCAACTACCTGTGGGGGGGACCTTAACTTGACAATGGCAAGGCCAGGGATCTGGTAGGTCCTCTTTAGCATATGAAAGTTCTTTTGAAGCCTCCCTTTCCTTACCTTCCCCAGTCCCAAAGGATGTAATCAGCCACCCTTCCCAACCCCAAGGCAACAGCTCTTTCCATCCAAGGGTCCAGTCCTGTCCTTTAATAAGCTACCATGTTGCACCAAAAACATCAAGAATTCTTTTTTGGTTCCTAGGCTCCAGACTCCACTCCACCCAACCTCACCTATGTTCCAAAACCCCATCAAGTGCCCATAACCCCCATGTTGTTAAAGGGTGAACTTCAAATTTTAAGTCCTTCCTAAAAATGAATATGCTTTTTGGCTCATTAAGATAATGGATATCTGAAAGGAAAGAACATGATGAGTAAAAATGCTTCCCACAGCCTGTTTTGTAACATGGGAAATACCAGAAACAACACGAGTCCAAGAATGTGTAACAGACAAGTAAATAAGAGATCAATATAATACAATGATCCCTGATAATAATCACTAAAGTTTTTTTTTTTCAAGGAAACGCTGATGTTGTAAAAAGGTAATGTAAAAAATGCATCAACAGGGATGTCTGGGTGGCTCAGTTGGTTAAGTGACTGCCTTCGGCTCAGGTCATGATCCCTGAGACCCAGGATGGCTCCCTGCTAGGCGGGAAGCCTGTTTCTCCCTCTCTCACTCCCCCTGCTTGTGTTCCCTCTCTGGCTGTGTTTCTCTCTGTCAAATACATAAAATCTTAAAAAAAAAAAATGCATCAACAGAGGCATTTCAACCTATAAAGTACTAGAAGCATTGAAAAACTGTAACAACAGGGGCACCTGGGTGGCTCAGTCATCAGGTGTCTGCCTTCAGCTCAGGTCAGTCCCAGGATAGAGCCAGGCATTGGGCTCCCGGTGCTTGGTAGGAAGCCTGCTTCTGTCAAATAAATAAATAAAATCTTAAAAAAAAAAAAAATTGTAACCTCCATTGGCTCTGGGTTTTTTTTTTCCTCCTCTCACATTTTTCCAGCTATGAGACTATATCCCTTAAAAACATCAGACTGCTTAGAACTGGAGTTTCTATCTCAATCTGAGTGCTCAGAAGCGAAGGAGACAAGGGGATGGGACTGTGACAAGAAGGGGTGGCCATGGACACATGGGGTCACTGTGGTACGTCTAGGCTGGGAAGTTTTGTTTTGTACACTTCTCCATGTATTATATTTCACCATAAAAAGGTCCAAAGACATTTAAGGTACGCTCCTTAAAGGCAGAAACTGTCACAACTTAAGTGATTGTATTTCTCACATCCTTTGCAAACCCTACTACTAGTTATATACATCAGAGACACTACGTGCGTTTCATAAATGCATCACCGACCAATTCTTAAACTTGAACAACTAGCTCCTGGGACACATAACTCGCTGTTCCTGCTGGGATGGTAAAGGTTCTTCCAGGTTACATTCGGGCCCTTCCATTCAACTACCACCGAGGATTTTCTAAGAGGTCTCCTGTATCTTCAAAGATCAACCTGCACTAACTCCTGGAAAAGTCTTGTCTCCCAAATAACAGGCCACCAAGTAACATGGCAAATAGGACAAAATGTAAGAAAAGCAGAATGTACAGGAACAAGAAGGAACAATGGAATGTACGCTACCAAGATAAGGAAGGAAATCAATAAATTATGGATACAGTCCATATCCCCATGAAAAAACCTAAACCATTTTTCAAAGTCCAAATAAACAGCTGAGATTTTGAGCTACATTTTTTAGTCCTGGGTCTCAGTTTCTGTGCCATTCCTTTCTAACATGAAAGACATGCATTACTCCACTCTTCAAATATCAACAGCCTGTCAAGTACAAGGAGAGATTATTCGATTAGGTAGTTACCACCAACTAAGGGACGCGTCACTGGGGAAAGGGACAATTTGAATTCTATGCGAAACACATCTGTTAGGGAGAATGGCCTGGAAAAAGCAATGAGCAAATCAGACTCAGCCAACTCTTAACTGTTTCTCTAATAATTAAGGCAAATACTCCGAGGCAGGTACAAAGGTTGAACCCGTACCACACAGTTCAGAAGTGGGAAAATGAAAATAAACAAAAGTTTGACGTTCACATCAGGCCAGGGAAGACAGGATGGTTTATTTCCGGGTTTTATTTTGCTTTGACAGTTCATTCCAGCATTCAGACCTTCCACATGTGTCCAAAAGTCCTTTTATCCAAGTAACAATAAATCCCTTGCTTAAAGACACTCGCATTCCAAAATTTCATTTGTGAGCTTTTAGTTATTTGAAACTTGGAATCCATTTCCCGGAACACAGTGAGTTTCCAAAGCTAGTCCACAACCGTCTTTTTCACTCCCCACATAACTGAAAACAGCACCCGCTTTTATTCTCTGAAAGCAGCAGAGAACCACGTCATGGTAACATTCACATACCGTAGCTATACAAGCTCAGATAACTTGTTATTCCCGGAGGGAGGGCGCTTGGGGGTCTGGGTGCTCGCATCTCCTTGACATCTGACACTCACCCATCCTGACAGCCTCCCCTCCCCACCCACAGCAGGGGTTTTCTGATTTTTCTTAAAAGCCTGAAAGCCTGCTCTACAAGACTGCTGCTCTCTCCTCCCGGAAGGGGGTGGCCAGCCACCAGAATTTTCTGTCTCATCTCACACAAGGTGGCTGGCCGGGACCGCCCCCAAGCTCCAGTGCTCACTCTAACAGATCCTAAAGGACTGGGGGTTTTTTGTTTGTTTTTATTTTTTGTTTTGCTTGCTTATACTTGATGGCTAAAAACAAAACCAAAAACTCCTCTCTATTTAGAGCAGCCAAACTTGGCTCCTCTTATCAACATGTGGGTGCGCTTTCCAAGCGAGCAGCAGGTACAGGAATGAAGAGGAATGAACAACATCTTGCCGGGCCCCCTCGTCTGACTCTGCTACCTGGAGTGACACAAGTCTTCCCCACAACAATTTTTCTTTCACAAACTATCCATGGGGTGGCTCAAGTTCATGAATATATAGCCTCTCGCGCCTTTCTAAACCAAAAATGTCTCTGGAGGAACCGTGGTAACTCACCGAAAGATTCCTACTTTACTCTGCAGATCAAAACCACAAGCTTCAGCTAAACCCTACACGGCAAGAACTAAAACCTCAAAGGTTATATGTCAGACCTAAAGCTTTTACCAGAACTCAGAAGCCCAAGTGAACCCCTGCTCATCATAAATGACTGTGTACATGCTGGAGCCAAGGGTCCACGTGGGGCCCCCCATCAAAAGGGAGCACTGAACCCCAGGCCCTCCAAGCCCCCACGGACCACCTCACCGCCCCACTCCCCTCCCCTTCTCCACCGACACATTTGCTCAGTACTTATACTTCAACCAGCTTAAAACAAAATAACTTCTATAACCCCACCCACAGAAAAAGGCTTCTCAAATTCTACACACACATGCACACGCGCATGTGCCCCCATCAACCCTCATCCCTGAGGCTCACAAGGCCCCCAACTCTGCAGCCCTCCTTCTCCAGGACCTCAGGCAGGGGAGGTGGCCCAAGTGTTTAAGATTCCAGAAACTCACTGTGTATCTCACCAAGGTCCGCCCCTTCCTGGGGGGGGTGGGGGCAAGCCACAAGCTTCTGGGCCTCGGTTTCCTTATCTATATGATGGAGGTTACAGTAACACCTACATCACAGGGTATTAAAAAGGATTACTTTTAAAGCCCTGTGGAAAGGGCCTGGAACACAGTAAGTACTGTGTTAAGTGGATGAGAAAAGGCACGGCCGTTTATTATCACTCTGATCATTACTGCCATTCCATTCCCGGAAGCTTTCCTTCCAGAAAGCTCAACATCACAGGATGCTAGAGACAAATGATCTTTAGGATTATTCAAGCACCTCCATTTCAGATATGAAAAAATGAAAGAAGAAAAGAGATTAACCTGCCCAAGGATCCACTGTAATTAAACCCCAGAGGGGCACCTGGGTGGCTCAGGTCATGATCCCAGGGTCCTGGGATCAAGCCCTCTCCCTCTCTCTCCGCTCTTTCCCTCTTTCTCTCAAATAACATCTTTTAAAAAATGAAAATAAAAAATAACTGAACTCCAGAGCCGAGCCAAGACTCCCGGGGAGTTCAGGTCACGACCGCTCCCTGCAACACACTCTGGAGGGCTCCTATTCCTCGGCAGTGAGCCCGGTTCACCTTACAGACCTTACAGGTCGGTACAGAATTGTCTGTGCACAGGCCACGCGCCCCAGCTGCTCCCTCCCTCCACCCACAAAAGCGCCTTCTAGCACCGGGGATGGGGACTGCTTGATGCCTTGTATCAACTCTCACATTAGGAGCTCCTTTAATCTTGCAACAGCCATAGGACATTGTTCTTTTTTCTCAAAGTGGATGTGAAGAGGTCAAATGAACTGACCCACCAGAGATGAAGTCCAGTTTGGGCCAGTTCAATCCAGCCGGCTTCTTGCTCCTGCCATATCGTTCTCCAGTCTGGAAACTGAGCAAGAAGGAACATCGGACCCCATTTTGCTTGTTCACCCTCATCTTCCTGCTGTTTCTCGGGGCCAGCACAAGCCCGCTCTCCCACCTTACCACCTCAAGAAAACATCTCCCACACACTTTTTTAAGCCCTCTTTTTTATTTACATTTTGTTTTCCTGGAAGGCTGAGAAAATATAGGTAAGAAGCCAGAGCAATTCTAGAAACGCATCTTTACCAAGAGACACTGTGGAGTCAAATTAGACTTTGTAAAGAACAGCCCCATCAACTTCTCAAGCCCCCAACTACAGAGATGCACCCCCCACCCCGTCTTCCTTCACCCGCCTTCATCACTTCCCTGCCCAACTCCAGGCCCTGTCCAGTTTGATGCTAATTACTGCAATCCTAAAACACTGTTTTCTCTGCTTATAACAGCTTTAAAGGAAACTTAAAGGCCACAGAAAACATTACTTTCTCAGGCAAATTCACTTGAAGTTTGAGATAACTGACCTTTTAAGCACCTTTTGGAAATCAGATTTTAAATGAGTGCCTTTCTGGAGCAGAAATCAGTATTTTGTGGCCAACAGGTAGGTCCTGATTACAATACTATCTCTAGTGGTCCCAATCCAACTCTTAAATCCATCTCACGGTTTAGTTTCCTTCTAGGCCAAAAGGAAAAAAAAAGAAAGTTTCTCCACCTCAGCACTACCAACATCTCAGTCCATGTTAAGTCCTCACAGTGGGGGCTAGAATCCCCTGCGACATCCCCGGCCTCCGCCCACTAGATGCGAGCAGCCCCTCCCCCCACCAAAACATGCCCAGTGGACAACCAGTGGGATTTTTTTTTAAGATTTTATTTATTTATGAGAGAGAGGAATGAGGAGGGAAGGGGCAGAAGGAGAAGCAGGCTCCCCACTGAGCAGGAAGCCCGAGGCAGGGCTCCATCCCAGGACCCCTGGGACCATGATCTGAGCCAAAGGCAGGTGCTTAACCGACTGAGCCACCTGGGTGCCCCGAGAACCTGTTTTAAGCAGAAGAGCCCAAGGAAGCCAAAAACGGAACCGTCGTCAAGAAAAGGGCAATAATCCAGAATCTTGCTTTCAGTGAAGGTTTAAGTAACCAGGAGGCACTTCCTGGAGCAGAAGTCCCCAAGCCTGGCTCACCATCAGAAGCACCCGGGAGCTTTTCCAAGTACAGATTCCTGGGCCTACTCTTACCTTTCCAAATCAGAAGCTTTGATGATGCCTGGGAATTTAATCTTGGGAAAAATTCCTGAAAGAGATCCATAAGCTAATATTGACCTATACTTACTGACATGCACATTCAGTATATAGGACTAAAGAGTACCGATATGGACCATGTACTTAAAATAGATCCATAAATAAAACGGACAGAGGGCATAAAGACGGGCAGAAGGCATAAATAGGTAACAGAGCTGGTAGAATACGATGTTAATTGTAGAAACCAGGAAGTGGATATACGGGTGTACATTCTTCCACGTTTCCTGCAAACTTGTTATTTTTTTCATAATAAATCTCGGGGGGGCGGGCAGTGTACAGAAGCACTTCTGACAATCAGCTGGATTTGATATACCACAGACAGAAAGCATGTCCAACTTCTCTCCGATTGAAGGAGACAGGCCTCTTCTAACCTCTCACTTGACTCCTTCCATAGTAAGCCAAGGTAACTAAAGAAATGGATGAAAACGTATCCAAACCTCAAACATGGTTTTTAAAAGTCTGCTGGCCCTTTCCCCCTGCAACCTTTTATTTCAATGGAATACTGTAATAGGAAGTGAAACAAAACTGACCACCTTTCCTAATTCTGTTTAGTTTTTCTGGGTAGTAGCCCCAGGCTTGAGGCAGAGCTCTTCCCAGGCTACTGGCACTTTAATCTTGTGCTGTGCTCAATTTTAGAAAGAAGGGCTTGCTTTTCCTAGGACAGAGCCACTAACTCCGCCTCCCACACTGCAGTTTATACAACTCAAATTACTAACACCATGCCAGTCTGGCCTTGTCCCAAAACACACCATCTTCAGCTCACATACTTGCAGGCTTCTCGACTTACCAAAAAATCCTGACCGCAAAAAAATGGACAGGTAACATTTCCACCAAACCACAATGCGAGCAATCCAGGGGAACACTCTCTGGTAATGTAGTGCAGGACATTTATTGAATGGCACACGCATCTCTCTCGGTAACAGCACTGGTTCTTTTCCACAGCACTCTGCGCCCACCTGATAATTACTCTGTGCAATAACCAAGTCCATGTCCAGCTTCCAGAGGAAAAAGAGGAAAAGAGTTCTTAAAACCACCTCCTGGAGTCTCAATCCTTTTAATCTCCCTTTCGTAGTCTAGTACAGGAAATCCCTGAAACTAGGATGTCCCGCGGTCCTGAGACTGTTGGAAAATGGGACCGGTGCAAACAAAGCACCCACCCTCCCAAGAGAGCACTGGGGAAGAGTCCATAAAAGAAAGTATTTGAGACAAGGAAGGTCATTACATAATGATCAAGAGGTCAAGCCAACCAGAAGATGTAACATCTATAAACCTGTATGCACCCAACATAGGAGCATGTAAATAGATAAAGCAAATACTAACCCACGGAGAGAGAGAAACAGACAGCCACATAGTAACACTGGGAGACTCTGAAACCCCACTTACATCAAATACATAGATGGTCCAGACAGAAGATCTTTAATTAAGGAACCGGATCAGCTTTAAAGGACATGTTAGATCAGATGGACTTAATAGATGCAGGCTGAACCCTCCATCCAAACCTTCTTCTCAAGACAGACAGAATGTATGAGAAATGTATGCAGGTTTTTTTCCTCATGTCCTAAGGACCGTCTGTCCATCTAATTCTTCACCAATAGAGAAGTCTCCCTTCCCCAGCTCTCCCACTTTCCTACTTCCCAGCATCCTCGGACTCTGAGCCCACCACGAGCCGTGTACTGAAATGCTTACAGCCAGTATGGGCTGGAAGTCTTTGGATCCTCTCTTCTAGGTCCCTGTCATTTGGGCTTCATCCCTTTGCTTTAACAGGCAGCACCATTTCTTCCCTGAGGGTAACTGGCCAAGGACAAGAATCTGTTTTACTCTTTAAAAACAAACTACCTTAAAAAGTTTAAAAAAAAAAAAATTTATCCGGGGCACCTGGGTGTCTCAGGCCATGATCCCAGGGTCCTGTGATGGAGCCTCATGTCAGGCCCCCTGCTTTTCCCGTGCTCGCTCACTCTGTCTCTGTTTGTCCCTTCCTCTGCTCATAGCTTGGTCTCAAATAAAATTTAAGAACAAATTATCCTTGCTTCCTTTGTAAATGTTTGCAAGGGGCGGGGGGCCCTCATGGCATCCATCAGATAGAAGCTTTTTGATAGCCTCAAATTACCTAAGATCATCTCTACAGCTTTTTTCCTCACTGAGCTAATTTTTTAATTCCATGATTCGGGGAGGGTAAGAGCGGAATGACAAGGTTTGAGGACAACGGGGAGAAACATGACCACATCCCACACTGAAGGAAGCTCAGGCTGGTGTATCAGGGCGAGGTGCTGCGGTCAGTGCTCGGTCCCTCAACTGAGGAACAAAAGGAACAAAAGCACACCCTGTGCAGCTCCCTTAATCCAGTGACACGGAAGCAGACCCTGCCAGTGGCAGGAGGGAGGACCGAGAAAACAAAATGCAAATGTAAGAATTCTGCACAAGAACAAAATGCCTCAAATGTGCACAAGCCAGAGAGTGAGGCCTAACACAGTTTTCCCAACACCTTGGCTGCACATGGATGTGCCCTTATTCTTAAATAACCTTGAGATTTAATTCAACATTCACCCTTTTGAAGGCTGAAAATCACTGATTTTTAATTTATTCACAAAGTGGGGCACCTAGTACTTTTAGGTAATCCCAGAAATTCGCATCATCCCAAAACAAACTCTATGCCCTTTACAGAAACACTCAATTTCGTCCTGCCACCAGACTCCCATAAACACTAAGCTACCTGCTGTCCCTACGGATGTGTCCATCCTGATCACTTCAAATAAAAGTGTGGGCGCCTGGGTGGCTTAGTCGGTTAAGTATCCGACTCTTGATTTCGGCTCACGTCATGATCACAGGGTCCTGGGATGGACCCCTTTGTCAGGCCCTCCACTGGGCATGGAACCTGCTTAGGATTTTCTCTCTCTCTCTCTCTCTCTCTCTCTCTCTCTCTCTCTCAAAAAAAAAAAAAAAAACAGAAACAGAAACAAACAAACAAAAAAAACCTCGATGTATGGTTTTTGTGCCTGGCTTCTTCCATTTCCTTTAATATTCTCAGTGTTTACCCACGTTGTACCATTTACTCTGACCTTTACTCCTTCATTGATAGAATAATATTCTGTTGCATAGATAGAACACATTCTGTTTATTCATGCACGTCCTAGTACTCTTTGTTGAAAAACAACACACCATACCTCAGGATTTATTTCTAGACTTTCAATAATTCCCCTGATCAATATGGCTTACTAAAATAGTAAGTTCTTTAAATTAAGAATTTGATTCCAACTATGTTCTTCTAAGACTGTTTTGGCTATTCTGAGACCCTTGCATTTCCAAGTGAATCTTAGGACCAAGCTTGTCAGTTTCTACAAAAAAGGCAGACAGGGTCTTACAGGGACTTCACTGAATCTGTAGATCAATTTGGAGAGTATTGCCATTTAACAATGCAAGTCTTCCAGTCCACAAACATGGGTATGATTGTCAATGTCCCACAGGTCTCTCTACCGTTCTGTTCATGTTGCTAGTCTTTTCTTCTTGTTCCTCATAATGGAAAATCTCAATTAACCAGCTTTCAAATTCAGATTCACTCCTGGGCCAGCTCAAATCTTCAGCTGTCCCTCTAGTGAATTTTTCTTTTCAGTGACTATACTTACTACACTTTTCAACTCTAGATTTTTTTTTTTTTTTAATAATCTGTACCTTTCCTTACATTCACTACTTGGTGACAAAGGACTCCATTTCTTCCTTTAATTCTTCAGACATGGTTTCCTGCAGTCCGTGAAACATATCCAGCACAGCTGACTCAAGCTCTGTGTACATGATCCCACACCCAGGCTTCCTCCAGGACTGTCTCTATTAACTGTTCTCCCTTTGTATGGGCTGGCCATATTTCCCTTCCTTTCTGGATATCTCGTAATTTTCTGTTGAAAACTAAACACTTTAAAGAATATGATGTTTCAGTTCTGGAAATCAGTTTCCGGAATGATTATGGATCCCCGGTTTTGTTGCTGTTGTTTACAGAATCAGTCCAGGAAAATCACTAACGTCTCTATTTTTGTCACAGGCAACCCCTGAAGTCTCCGCTTCGTTCACTTAGTGGTTTGCCAATGACAGCACGACTCTGAACCAATAACCTTCCAGCCTTTACCCAGGGCTTCTGTGGATAGCCGGGGTGTGCCTTCAGCGCTGTCCCACAGTGTAAACTCTGCCTTAGTCTTCACTTCCGCTCGCACAGAGCATCAAGGTCAGCCAGAGGTGGGGCCTTGAGTCTTCTCAGGCCCCTCCTGTGCATGTGCAAAGCCTTGTAAATTCCCAAAAATGGGTTTGGAGTTTTCCAAAGCCCTTGATGGACATTTCACTCTCAAACTTTTCTTTAAGGATATTTTGGTCAGTTACTGGTTGGCCCTAACTAGCAAGACCATCCTCAGGGAGCTGTGATTAAAGAATTGCATCTGACTGTTTCCAACAAATGCTCTGTCATAGAGCCCCTTCCACAAAGTGGAGGGAGTTGGGACAAATAAAGAGACATGGAAGCATGGAATGCTTTAAGAAGCTGTCAGGCAAGTCAGATAGTGACATTTCCTGCAGGAGCAGGCCTTTTAGGGAGAAATGAAATTCAGTTCTGCCCCATCCAGTGGCTCCTAGACTACTGGTTTTCACAATTACCATACTTGCAAGGCAGTCCGCTTTGGGGGGGGGGGGGGTGTTAAGGGGTATTAACACAAGTCAAAACACCACTGTTCCCACTGAGGTTCACTATTCCTGCCAAGAGACCTCATTGTATTCCTCAAACTGCTGCTAGTCTTTAGCAAAGTTCTGGAAAAGTTCGTATTGTTAGCTTTTGCCACTGTTCTCGTGCATTTATGGTATACATGCTCAGAGGACCTTACTCTGCCCATTCTGGAATTCTAGAGCCCTTCTCTTATTTTTGCATGAAATCTTAGTGCAGTATTTATCACTTAAGACTCAGTATTACTGTGTCACCCGGCATTACAACATTAACACTTCCTACCCGTGTTTGGAGAGACTGCTACTTTAAAAGTATGCATAAGAAATCTCAGTTGTTAAGCATCTGCCTTTGGCTCAGGTCCTGATCTCAGAGTCCTGGGATCAAGCCCCACATCTGGCGAGAAGCCTGCTTCTCCCTCTCTCACTCCCCCTGCTTGTGTTCCCTCTCTCGCTGTGTTTTTCTCTGTCAAATAAATAAATAAAATCTTTAAAAAAAGATGTGAACAGTTTATAATCACTGCCTCTATCCAGCCAAACTTTCTTCCTGGGGAATCCCTAGCATCAACCACTTCCTAATACTCAGCTTAGAAGAGGGAAAAATGATTACAATCTCAAGTGCTTTTAGTAATAATTTTCCCACACTGCTAAACTTATGCTGACTTCAACTTCTGAGACTCGGTTCAGAAGACAGCCCCACGTGCAACTCCAACATTGCTGATGCTCACCTACTTTGGAAAAGTTGTGGAAATAAAGCCTTAACAGTTGCATTCATCATGCGGTAACACGTGTTGTGCAAGGGCATAAGGAGATCGTCCTAATTCCTGATAACCCATTCAAGAGAAGAGTAGGAACAAGGAGCTACAGAGGAACACATCCTTTTCAAAAAGAGAATTACCGATCCAGTGCCCTCAGAGGCCCTAACTCTGTCTCCTACCAACAGGGTATTTCCATCACTTGAGGGAAAAGGTGTTCCACAGCCATCCACCGCACTGACCTCTCTTCAATGTCTACCTTTCTTGGATGAGTAATGGAGAAAAAAAAGAAAATAAGTGGGGAGCGGACATTTTCCCTTGTACGTTTCCTTTCAGTTTCCGTATCATACAGCAATGCTAAGGCAATGCCTACAACCTAACACAAGACAGTGAGAGAACTTGTTCACGGGTATCTTCTCTATCACTTACCAGAATCATCTACTCGTTTCCTCACCTAGCTCCTCCCCTCTGCAAGTAACAACGCCCTGTCTCTCCGCCAAGCCTACAAACAAATCAGGATGGAGAACAGCCACACAGATGCTTCTGGTCTGTGTGTTTAGGAATGGTGTAGCCCTGTTGCCCAACAGTGCAATCCCACTTTGCCCTTCAGAAGTTCCACCCTCTGGATCCAATCCCACACCCTGACACAGACCGGCTGCACGCACCCCCTTCCCCCTACTCCCCACACCCCTATCCCCCCACCCTGCTGGCCTGTAGAATCCTCGCACGCGCAGCCTGGCTCATTAAGTGCCACCTACCCAGGTCGCCTCCCTTCACCTCCAATCTGCAGTGCTGTCAAGCCATTTCTCTCTCCAGTGTCTACTCCTCAACACCTCCCTTGGGATGCAAATCAGACATTAGAAAGGACAGTCTTTGTGGGGCAGTCACAAGTGCACTGAAGAAAGTACTGCCAAGTCCTCACAGAGCTGCTCTTTTTACTTCTAGCTTAGGCTCAATTTCTAAGCTAAATCAGAGCTGCACGATGCTACCAAGATTTTCTATCACTTCCCTTTATGGTCCCTCTTCATGGCCAGAGGTCACTGTGATCCCACCTACACACTCAAAATCAGATCTGAACACATGCAAGCGTGAAAGGTGAATCTGGACTTTCATCCAGACCTGCTTTAAAGCTAGGACGAGAGACACTGCTTACTCCAACCCGTAAGCCGCCACCGTGAGTCCCCACACCAGCTCGCTTCCGCCGAGCTCCACTTGGTGGTGCCGAATCCTCCCTCATTCAGCTGCTGTGCTTTCTTGGAGGAAATTGCAAATGCATTTAAGTTCACTTTAAAAGAAAGGGCCTTTAAAATGCTTGCATTGGTGAGCCCATCAAGGATCACTGAAAGATGACAAATTCTGAATCCACTGTGGGCATGCAGGAGGGATCTAAGTTTAGAAACCTCAGAAATCAACCCAATCCCCAAATGAGTGTGTAGCATTCGAGGAGAAAGTGCTCGCTCAGCTATTTACTGAATTTCCCAGTGCCCAGAAATCAGTGTCCCAAGTAAAGCCCCAAACCACCTAACTTCTATGAAAACAGAGGCTTCAAAACAGGATTTCCAAAAGACTTCCAAAAATATCATGAGAGGTAACAGGAAACAACCGAAGTGAGTGGGGGAGGGGTAGGCAGAGGGGGGATGGGTCTGTATTTCAACTGTATGAGAATTCAGTAGTTTCTGCTTTTACTTTTGTTAAAGATTTATATGAAGTTTATTTTTTTGAAGATTCTATTTATTTATTTGACAGAGAGAGACAGCAAGAGAGGGACCACAAGCAAGGGGAATGGGAGAGGGAGAAGCTGGCTTCCCACAGAGCGGGGAGCCCCATGCAGGCCTCCAGCAGGGGACCCTGCGACCAGGACCTGAGCCAAAGGAAGACGCCAAACGTCTGAGCTGCCCAGACGCCGCTGGTTTATTTCCTGATACTTACTCTACAAGATATGCATCTTAAAGAATATGGCCAGTTCTTTCTGAATCCAGCACAAGTGGTCATTCTAGTCACCCTGGGACTCTTAACCACGTATTTCGACAGAAAGTCCTCATTTGACACCTTCTCAGACCTTCTCTACTGGAGGAGTGCCCATCAGAGCCCATGTCCCAAAACATCCAACACCCTGAGCACTGGTAAGTATGCTCTCCCAGTGGATAAATTCAATTTCAAACAGCTTCAAAGGCAGCCATAGTGACTAAGATGAGTGTTCAATCCACTTAAGAGCATTTTAATAAGGTGTCACTGTCTAACGCAATGAGGCTAATGTGGACAGCAACTGGCTGGAGAGGCAGTTTTGCAAATAAGGATTATGGAGAAATTCACTGACCCACAGTTACCCTCCCAAGAAGCAACCTGGAATAGAAATGCTCATTTGGACGGGTGGCATCCAGTCGATCTGTTAAGAAAATGTTCCTTATGTGATGGTCACCTCTGGTTAAAAGCAAAGGGAGACAGGAATTCTTTTAAGGCAAGAATATCAAAGCTATTCAGGAACCGTGTACAAGTCTGCATAGCCGAGGCCCCAGCTACACGCTGTGTAGGTCACCAGGGACCCAGGCTCTGCCATGCTGGGGACTCCAGAACCAATCACTGACATTTGGTTGCCTTAAAAAAGAAATCCAACAATAGCATTTACTACTTGGAAAATCGGCAAGGTCATGTGATGGTGACAAGGGAAAAAAGAGTAAGGGTTGCTAAGGAATGGAAAGATGAGACTGAATGAACTGTATTTTCATTATTATTTATTCATGACAGAGAGGGGGGAGGCAGAAGCGGACTCCCCGCAGAGCAGGGAGTGCGACACAGGACTCGATCCCAGGACCCTGGGATCACAACTGAACCAAAGGCAGATGTTCGACCTACTGAGCCACCCAGGTGCCCCTGAATTGTACCTATTTTACCAGGGACATTTTCAGCACCAAACTGTCTTCAACAATAAAGGCAAGATCTGTGCAAGATCAAACAGCAACAAATGCTTAAGGTCGATTCGACCTAACTGACAATACATTGCTGGGGCCCGGGGAGAGTCCCCCACATTCTGACCCATCACAGGTGTGTAACGGCACAGGAAGCAGACAGATTACATCAGCTTCCCAAAAAGGCTCCCTGGCCCCCATCAGAATCCCCTCCCTGCTGGATCCGACTAAGAGCAGGGACCACACCTTGCACAGGAAGCCTCCGGCAATGACCACCTTCCTACATTAATCCAAGCACATTCTAGATCACCTACATGGCCAACTCATGGAACTGGAGCTCCCACTGACACTTGTATTCACGGTCAAGATGCAGCCAATACTTCGCTGGGTCTCCAGCTAACACACTTGAGGTCAAAGACGTCCTCATGCTCAGCACCTAGTACAGTGAAGTCTGAATAACAGAAGGAAAAGAGAATTAAATGATGACCCCCCCCCCAACTCCTCCCAGACGGCCAGTTAGAAAAGGTAAACTAGTCCTAGATGCCAGTACTTCCTGAGCAGATGAAATATCTTCAGTTTTAGTAAAACAGCATCACCTGTCACATTAAAATCGTAGTCTAACTGAATTCGGGTGGGAATTAGACTTATAATGAATTTGTACGTTGGTTTTGGTGATTATTACAGTGACACATAGATGATAAACATGTTTATTCCTTTCTGTTTAGACATATTTTAAGACATAATAAAAAATACTTTAAGACAACACATGGAGTCCTCACTACTGTTTTCTTTCTAAAGGAGGTCTACTTTATAAAAGCTTCAAAAAATACTGTATTAGGTTGCCTGTGATCCCCCCCTCCCAAAAAAAAAAAAGGAAATGCAATTAATGGTTCTTCTCAAGGCAAGCAATACAGAATAAGGTCTTCCTCACTGGGAAATATTTGGGCTGAGCTGTCCAATCAGTTAAGCACTGAAGTTATATAAACATTAATACAGAGGCGCGTGGGTGGCTCAGTTGGTTAAGCGACTGCCTTCGGCTCAGGTCATAATCCCAGAGACCCGGGATCGAGCCCCGCATCAGGCTCCCTGCTCAGCAGGAAGCCTGCTTCTCCCTCTCTCACTCCCTCTGCTTGTGTTCCCTCTCTTGCTTTGTTTCTCTCTGTCAAATAAATAAATAAAATCTTTAAAAAAAAATTAATACAGTGAATAAACGTCACGTTTGTTATTTTGATGGTTATGCCTCAATACGGAGACATATTTACAAGAGGTCATGCCTTCAGTTTATCAGAACTTCCTATTACTACTTTTGAGTTACGCGTGTGAACCTCAGCAAGGGATCTGAAACAGCAGAAACGACACAAGTTCAATGCTCAATGTGGTGTAATCGAGGCCAGCAACCACTAACACCAAGATGGCAGCAAACAATGAAGTTTTAGGTCCTCCTTGTCTCATTTGCACCCTGATCTTGTATCCATCTGTGCCAGAATGAAAACAAAAACTCTTCCAACGTAAAGCTTGCGGCTCTGCTGTTGGTTGGCCAGACTCCACGATGGGCTCACCCTTCAGTACACCCCCCCAAGCACCGACCCTCTAACACACAACAGATCAGCAGGTGCAGCCAACCGGACTCCCTCAAAGCACTGGCTGGACTGAAGGGCCCCATCTGTTTCAGGACAACAGATCTGAAGGGAGAAGGATGAACTTCACGCTCACCAAATGGTCCCAGCAGCCTAAACGCCAGGACAGCATGTGGCCAACAAAAAAATAAGAGTATACAACACGAATACTCTTTGAAACAGACAACTCATGTCCATGTAAGCTCCTATCCCAGTAAAAGTGGGGCAGCCTCCCTCACACCACCATCCAAGACCAGAGCTTAAAATACATAACCCTGAAAATACCAATAATAGGATATCATGGGGCGCCTGGGTGGCTCAGTTGGTTAAGCGACTGCCTTCGGCTCAGGTCATGATCCCAGAGACCCGGGATCGAGCCCCACATCAGGCTCCCTGCTAGGCGGGAAGCCTGCTTCTCCCTCTCTCACTCCCCCTGCTTGTGTTCCCTTTCTCGCTGTGTTTCTGTCAAATAATCTTTTAAAAAAAAAAAAAAAAAAAAAAAGGATATCATGGAGAGTTCGGCTGTGAAAACTTGGTCTGAAAGCTCTAATGTCAACAGCTACCAAGAAAGGCTTCTAACACATCCACAGAATCTTCCCAGGAGCGGGATAATAATTAGAAACCTCATTAGAAAATTAGCAACTGTATCCTGAGCTACCAAAAGCTAACCGGTCATTCTAAACCACACTAAAACAAACGGATTCTCAAAAGGGCTCCTTACCTCTGGCAAATCACTGTGTTTTCACATTTATCTCTAAATCCAGAGCAGTCCTATAGGATCTTCCAAATCCTCCTCTTCATGGTATCCCTTCCCAAAGGGATTCTTAGTAATTAAATTACTAAGAGGGGGCCTGCAACCATTCATATGCACAAGGAATAAACAGGGTTTGGAATTAAAGTTTCTGCATTTTATCTTACCATAAATTAACAGTAGTATTTTTAAAGAAAAAGATAGTATATGTTCCCATATTTAGAACTACAGGGGGAAGCCAACAACTAAATGATCATATTTCTGTGAAATCCTCACTATAAGACCTTCAGGATCGGAAAATGCAGCTCTTCGATCCTATGCAGAGCTGAGTATAAATAACCACCTTCCTTCCTGCCTCCTCCAGTCTGGAGCCAACGCTACAGAAAAGAACCCCCCCACCCCAATCCCCCCCCAACCCTGTCCCAAGAGCCTCTTCCTTTGCAGCAATGGAAGAAGAGCAGCAGGGAGAACGGAGAAGGCATGTCTGGATTCTGACATGAGTTCAGATTCCGACTCGCACTTACTAGCTCTCTGGCCGGGCAAGCTAGACAGCTATGTAAAACCAATATACACCGGAGGGGGAGTGCTCAGCCCTGGCAGTCCCGGCATTTGGGGCGAGGTGTTTCTTCACTCTGGGGGATGCCCTATGCCTTGTAGGATGTTTAACAGCATCCCCGACCTCTAAACCACGAGAGGCCGGTAGCACCTCTCCAGCTGTGACAACCAAAAACGTCTCCTGGCACTGCCGATGTTGGAGGGGGCATGCTCCCAGTTCAGAACCTTTGTATTTAGGTATTTAACAGATGCAGGTTTCGGGGGCACCTGGGTGGCTCAGTCAGTTAAGCAGCCAACTCCTGATTTCGGCTCAGGTCATGATCTCAGGGTCTTGGGATGGAGCCCCACATCAGGCTCTACACTTGTGGGGAGTATGCTCAAGGATTCTCCCTTTCCCTCTGTCCCTCCCTCCACTCAGACACATGCTCTAAATAAATCCTTAAAAAATCATAGTACCAAAAAAATTAAATGTAGGTTTCTCCCTTCCTCTCATCATGTAGTCGCTGGAAACAAGGAACATGGGTGATTATTCAAGAGTCTTTCGTTCTTCTCACCTGATCAGCCAGTCATCAATCCAATGCCACCTGCGTCCTGAACACCTCCCGCATTATCCTCCTTGCTGGTTCCCATGGTCATCACCACCCTCTCCACTAGGCCAGCTGTGTGACCATCTGCCGTAACTCACCTCACATCACTCTCCCCCTGCTGCATGAGGAGTGCCAGAAAAGCACAAATCGACCCCAGTTTCCCAAAGTGCCTAGAGGATGGGCACCCAGTTCCTCAACAAGGCCCATTGACAGCCACTGACTCTGTGCCTTTGGATCTGCTCACCAGGGCTGCCGCCGCCACCACCGCCGCCGCCGCCGCCTCCTCCTCCTCCTCCCCTCCTCTGCCCCGGGAGCATGGTGGTTCCACCCACCCACTGATCTGGGAGCCAGGCTGCCCAGATTCAAGTCCTGGCTCTGACACTTACTGGCCCTGGGATGCTCTGAGCAAGTCCATTAACATCTGTCTGTTTCTTGCCCAGACCCGGTACCACAGAGCTAGGAGGACCTGCTTCAAAGAACTGATGTGATGCTCGTTTTTGTAAGACCTTAGTGTCAGCACCTAGAATGTGAAAGTGCTCAAATTTCAGCTGTTGGCTTATCTGCATCTAAAACTCAGCTCACAGGGTGCCTGGGTGGCTCCAGTCGTTAAGGGTCTACAGGTCATGGTCCTGGGGTCCTGGGATGGAGCCCACATCAGGCTCCCTGATCAGCAGGAAGCCTGCTTGTGTTCCCTCCTCTCTCACTGTGTCTCTGTCAAATTAAAAAAAAAAAAAAAAAAAAATCTTAAAACTCAGCTCAGAAGTTCACTGTGAAGATGGACACCATGGCTGGCTTTTCCACCCATCTTCATGCCCCAGACCCAAAAGCGGCATTTTGTACAGTTGTTTCTGCTCTTTCACAGCCCACCATAGGCAACCGCTGTCTGCTGGCTGGTCTTAAAACAGATCAGACACCTGCTGGGAGCCAGAGCCACAGGCCCCTTCCGCCCCCCCACAACATCAAGCCCAGGGGGT
>PITA01008685.1:10470-82605 GCA_004023965.1 Spilogale gracilis | reverse complement strand
GATCTCTTTCCCCTAGCTGCCCTTAAGACATATTCTTTCATTTTATGATTCACGAATTTCAGAATTATGTGCCTGGAGGTTTTTCTGGCCTCATTGATCTTGGGGGGTGTCTTCTCTGCCTCTAGGACCTGAACATTTGTTTCATTCCCCATATTCGGAAAATTTTCACCCATGATTTGTTCAACAGTATCTACTAGGCTTCTCTCTCTCTCAACTCCTTCGAGGATTCCAATAATTCTGATATTGGAGCGTTTCATGGCATCATTTATTTCCCTTATTCTCGTTTCATGGGATTTTAGCTGTTTGCTCCAAGACTTCTCTTGCTCCTCCTTCTTAATCCATCTGTCTTCTAAAACACTGTTGCGATCTTCAGCTTCACTTACTCTAGCTGTTAGCATATATAAATTAGACTGCATCTCATCAATAGCCTTTCTAACCTCAGCTTTCACTTCTGTTTCTATGACTTCCATTTTGAGACTAATGTTCTTTTCCAAATTAGCCATTGCTTGGACGATTGCTGCCCTGAATTCCATTTCTGTCATATTGTTTATGTTCATTTCCAGTAATTCTGTGACCGGGCTTGCAGTCTCAGGGTTCTTCTTCTGTTGGATGTTCCTCCTCCGAGTCATTGTGGCGAAGAGTGGTTGAGGGGGTGTATAGCTAAGTATATCAGCCACTATCCAGCTAAATTGGTTGCTGGAAGGTTTTGGAGCAATCAGAATTCACCACCGAAAAGGAAGTAGAAAGAAAAAAGAAAACGGAAGAAAGGAAGCAAGAATAGAAACCCCTGCCAGAGTGCGGCCCAATGGTAGGATTTATATGGTACAAAACTGTTACAGGGTAAAGAAAAGGGCTATCAAGGGTAAATGAAGAGATCATAAAGTGAAGCCCAACCTGGAATACCCCCAAGGTCAGTATTTATATAGTACAAAAGCAAAAAGAATTACACAGAAACACTGACAGACTAGAATGGGAAGGTGAGGGCAGACACTCCTTATGGGCAAGGAAAGTGTTTCAGATCCTCCCGAATTTGTCTTGTTATTATTGTTGGAGGAGCCCACTTTCTAAAGATATAGGGAGTTTAGAACTGATTGTATATAGGGGTAGTATTGAATAGGGATGTAGGATTACCTTGAAGCTTATAACTATATATGTAAAAGAGAAAATAAAGGAAAGAAGAGGGAAGAAAGGGAAAAACAGATAAAACAAACAGGGAAACAAGAGGCAACAACAACAACAGAAAATACAAAAATGTATTTAAAAAAATTTCAAGGTAAAAAATTGTTATGGAGTGTTGTATTGAGTATCATGTTGTGATAAAAAGTGGGTTAAAAATTAACAAAACCGTGAGAATTCATTTTTTTTTTAAAGATTTTATTTATTTGATAGAGAGAAACACAGCGAGAGAGGGAACACAAGCAGGGGGAGTGAGAGAGGGAGAAGCAGGCTTCCCGCCGAGCAGGGAGTCCGATGTGGGACTCGATCTCCGTTCTCCGGGATCATGACCTGATCTGAAGGCAGTCGCTTAACCAACTGAGCCACCCAGTCGCCCTGAGAATTAATTTTTAAGCGGCGGAAAAATAGACTCCGCACCGCCGGCTCCGCCACATTCCCGGTTCTGCCTTGCTTTGAATCAGACCGTAATCTGCTCTTGTTCCCGGAACACAGAGCACTTTCATGCTGGGGTATTGCCTTCCAATGGGTCACCTCTGTGGGCTTCCTCCCCCTTGCCCCCTGTTTCTCGGGGTAACCCTCCGATTGCTCTCACTTGTCTCTACCTCTTTGCCGATGGCCCTTTTCCCCCGTGGTGATCCAGAAGTGCGAAATATCACATTTCAGCCTGATTTCATGGGTGCTCACAGTGTTCCTGTAGTGTTTTTTGCAGGAATTGAGCTCACTTCAGGGAACTCCCCGAAATGCGGTCACCTGGCCTTCCGCCATCTCCCGAGCCTCTCATCCTCAGCGTTTTACTGAGGGCCTGTTCTGTGCTGGACACTATGGAATACTCAAATGAATCGATGTGGTCTCCTTCTTCAAGAAGCTTTCAGTTTAATGCTTTTCTGATAATCTTTCTTAGGCTTTTAGTAGCATTTAATAACAGTGAAATCCAGTTTCTGTATATGTCTCTGAGCTGTCTGTCTTTGTTTTACCTCTAGGATTTACCTTGAGGAACCACTATCTCATTTGAGTTCTTACAAATGCTTTAGACTCAGCTACTCCTGTAAAGGAGTAGTGTTCCATTAAAAGTAGATATTATTTTAATCTGTAATAAAGGCTCCTTTCTGCCTTTTCTTTTTCTCACTTTTCAGTAGTGATAGACTGCAAAAACATCTGCAGATTTGACTACTGGATATGCTATTCTCTGATATATGCTTATGGTGAATGACATTCTTTGCTCCTTAAATAAGTTTGAACTAAATGTTTAAATCCTAGGAAACACTCCTGCCAAAACTGTTAAACTGTATGAAAGTAGTTCTGGTAGTGATAGATGTGCATATGAAGACTTTGAATAAAAATATTTCACAGGGTGCTTGAGTGGCTCAGTCAGTTGAGCAACTGATTAGTGATTTTGACTCAGGTCATGATCTCAGGGTCTTGAGATCAGAGTCCTGTTTCAGGCTCCGTACTCAGCGTGGAGCCTGCTTACGTCTCTCTATCTCCCTCTTCCTCTCTTGCCTCTTATCCCCCACTTGCTCTCACTCTCTCTCAAATCTTCAAAAACTATTTTAGAAATATGACAATAAAAAATATGATCTTGAATGTGGTAAATTATGTACATATGATATATATGCTTTTATATGTATAAAATAACAAATAGATATGTGCTGTATCAGATAAACTACAAGTTTATATAATCAAAGAGTCCAGAATTTTTGGATAATTCTTGGAAAAATAGGCAATGGATTATGTTATATTGAGGGTTTTCTGTATTCAGCTGTGTGCTGTTATAGGCATTTACTGAACATTGGGTGACTAATGGTCTGTTAGATGCTTTCTTTTATTCAGAGATTTTCAGATATTTTTCAATTTTTAATGTTATATAATATTAAAATGTTAGCCAAGTTATATAACTCTCTATATTCAGTTATCATATAAGGATCGATGTGGCTGATTGTAGGCACTTAGTAACTTCTTTCTCATTATTAATTCTCTAAAGGAAAGTTCATATACACAATTCATTGTTAAGGGAAGTGTTAAAGCTAATTATATAAATTTTAAATTTAAAAACTAAAATTCAATACACATATGAATTATGATATTGAACTAATTTAATTGAAGTTAAATGCAGGTGATATACAAACTGAGTATTATACTATAATAATTTGGATTTTTCTTTTTTGATTTTAGCGCTCAAGGAGCATGTATTTCTCATGTACTGCCAGAATTTCTGCTTGAACCAGAAGATTATAAAAAGTGGATTGAAATTACAGTAAGGGAATACAATTTCTAGGGAACAATCTGCACAGTTATTGAAGTGACTGGTTTTTGGTCTTAGAATATTTTAGTATAAAATCTTGATATTCTTATTTATGAAATGTCCTATGGATTATGCTTCTCAGGACAGCTTATTTATATTTGTATATGTATAATATTTAGATGTGTATATATACATATATGTAGATATTTATGTATATACTCACAGTCATACACACAGATTTTTATATCTAAGAATCAAATTAACATGAGACAGATTAACAGGAGAAAATCAAATTTAATAGCTGATGTAAGGGGAATCAACATAGACCTGGAAATTCCCAAGACAAGCAAAATGAGGTATATATGTCATTACGAACTAAGGAGAAGGGTTTAGGAAGCGTCTGGGCCTTCAAAGGGAAGGAATATACCTCACAGGGAACAAAGAGCAGACGTTTGGTAATTAAATGTTTGCCCTGCTTGCAGATGGGTCACTCGGATAAAATTTATCTCTGCTAATAAAGCTTATTCTCGGATAGACCCTCCCTCCCCCATTTTAGATTCTTCTGTGAGTTAAGGGAGAGGCAAAAGTTTCTCTTGAGCCCAGAGCGTCTCAATTACCTTTAGCTGAAAGTAGGCCACATGCCAAAGTAGCATGTTTTGGTGGGACCTGTCTCAAACCCCTTCAACCAACTCCCTTTGTACCGAAGCAATCCATTTTGGGGTAGCCTGCTGTTGGCCCCTATGCTATGTAGAAATTATTACATGGCTTTGTTAAATATATCAGCAGTTTCTTCTTTTATGGGATTTAGAAATGAAGAATTGTGTGTGCTTATGTAAATATTTCCTTAAAGTAAATTTTCAGAATATGTATCTTCCAAGGAAAATAGTTTCTATTACTGGCACATGGGGAATTAGAGAGCTTGATGAATATATAGAGAGGGCATGCACAGGTTTGTAAAAAGAAAAAACTCTTATATGCTAAGTAGTTAAAACTTGAATCTTATATTTGCCTTCCATTTTAATTAATGTTGTAATATTTTATTTCTTAAATTCTTTCACTAATACCTCGCCTGCATGTTCCTGTATACCTAAGGAAAAGCCCTCTATTGTTATAGATATGAGTCGGTTTGAAGCCTGGAGTAAACGGGCATGGACAGATGTATTCCTTCAGACATACAAGGTAACATTTCCACTCGTGTTCCCTGCTGGTTGTTTTGGTTGATTTACCCGAATAGTGTATTAGTTAAGGTATAGGTGATGCTGCTGATTAAAGAATTAAAAAATACAGTGGCTCAAATTAGATAGAGTTTTTATTTTTCTTTCTCATAGAACTATTGAGAAATAAATGGTTGAGAAAGAGCGGGGTGTGTCTTCCACTCTCAGTCTTGGCTTTTCATCTCTGGGATAGTCTCTCAGAACAAGGAAGGAGTAGTGGAGGAAAAGTAAAAACCGTTTAAGGATGTCACCTAAAAAAATATATCATTTCCATTGGGCAGAGTTGTTCCTCACTGCAGGGGATATTGAGAAATGTAGGGCCTAAAATAGGTAGCTACCAGTTGTATTCTGACACTGAAAGGAAGGATTAAAGATTGGGTGATAATGAAAATTATGGTTTTTACCTGTATTACATACTAGACTCTTGCTATCAATGTTATTGGGGAGAGATACTCACTAGGAATCATATGCCAGTAGGCGAGAGCAGGTTTTGATGAAACTCTCCAGTTTACTCCATGCTGAATTAATTGCATGTGTAGGTAGATTAATACAGCATAAAATTATGCCTTCACATCCTGCCCCTTTATTGTATAAACAAGTATGGTTTCAGTAGTGAGAATTATTCCCTGGGGTTCTAAATGTGGCATTACAGATCTTCCCCACTAAGACCAGTGGAGGCTTTTGCTCTGTTTTCATAGGTTGAAAGCACAAGTAGAGTGAGCTATGGGACAACAGAGTTAAAATGAGGGAGAAGTTAAAGGAAAGTAGCAATTAGTCACTGAAAAGAAAGGACAAAATTTTAACTAAAAAGTGTGGAGTTTATTTTAGACTCTTTGCCAGGAGAAGCTTTTTAAATGTGAGCTTATTTAATCTTCACAAGCAGTAATCTCTAGTTTAGATGCGAAGAAACAAAGGTCCATAGGGCATGCCTACTGCCTCCTCAGATCACCTGATTTTAGTCATATAAAGCCATCTGATGTAGATCAAGCTTATCTCTTCCTTGTTCTCTGCTGGAGCCCAGAAGCCCAAGGTCCCCTTGTTGCTCTCTGGTAGCCTATATCCTCCACTGCCACCAGCTACGCATCCTACCCTCTAGAGAGTTCCTTCTACTACATAGTTCCTACTTTCTCCTTCTTTCCTCTTCTTCTTTTGTCTGTCTTTTTTTGGCCAGATGTCAAGGGGATGAGAAACTTGTTTTTTCTTGAGTTATTTCCTGAAGCATTTATGAGGGTATTAGTGACTCTCAGCCAAACTTAGATTTGGAAAAAGACATTTTCTTCTTTTCTTTCTTAACTCCAGGCTGTATCGTCTATGATTTGGCCCACTGATAGGGAGAAGCAACTCTAAAACAAAAGGGCAGCAAATGCCTTAATGGACAAAGTAGTCCTAATTCCGGTTTGTGGGTTTTATTTACTCATTCATTTCTTTATTCATGTGTGCATTGATGTGTCTAGTAATAACTAGATCTCAGTGGGTGAAGGAGACAAAGAGGTAAAAGATGACAGTGGGTCTTGCTGGGATGACTGAATGAAATTTGATCCTAGTCACTGAAATAACAAGAAAAGGGATAATAATAGGATTTTATTGGGGGTGGAGGATAAGATAGGGTAAGAAGGCATAATAAAGTTATTTTGGTTATACTGTATAATGGTGCCCTGTGTCATTACCAGTTGGGTATAACCTTCAGTCAGGAAAGAGATCTGAGTGGCAGCACATGTTTGGGATTCTTCCTTGATTCCATGATAAAGTCATAGCAATAGATAAGATTGACCAGTTAGGTCATCTGCAGAGCAGTGTTTCTCCATTTATTGTGTCTAAAGCTCCAGGAGCTCTATTAAATCAGAAGTGTATTGGCATTTTCTCTTGTGAAAGCAAGCAATGTTGAGATGGGTTTCACAGGCTGGAAATAGAATATGGTGATTTTCACACAAATCCCTTTAGGTTTTTGTTTTCTTGTTCCTAGAGGTCATGTGTGCCCTCCAGGAACTGCCTTTGTCAGTTCTTCTTAGCTAATAGTTTTGATAAAGGATATTGCTTGTCCCACCCAATTTGATTTTGTGTCATTTGGTTATTTTTCCTTGTTAAATTTCATGTTTAGTTGTTGCTATTTTCTGGCATTATATTCCCAGTTCACAAAAATGTATTGATAGCTCAAAAATGGGTTACTGAAGCACAAGAGAGATAAAAAACAGAAACAGAAACACTCAAATTCAGAATGTTCTTTTAAATGTAAATATAAAGGGGCTTTCATGTGGCTATAAAGCATGAATCTGTATGTGCTAAAAGAGGTGAATGTGATATTTTTACTGAAGAATCTAGACAAGAAAAAAGTGGTCAGTAATAAATATCTGAATAATAAATTAAGTAAACTGTTTATTCATTTGTTCCCTATGTACTGTCATAAGGTTTTTTTTTTTAAATAGTGGCACAATTATTTCAAATATTTTGATATTTTTAAATGAAGAGCAGTGATATTTCTGGTTAATACATTTTCCCTAAACCAATTCAAATTCTCTCTTATAAAATTGGAGTATTTGCTGCAAAGGTAGGCAAGACACCAGTTCTACTGAGACATTACTTTAGAATTTCATGCCTCTGTGAAGACAAGGAAAGATAGTACAAAGTATCATATCTGCGAGGAATATTTATTTATTTAACGTGTTTTTAAAGATTTATTTATTTATTTTCGTGAGAGAGCGAGTGGGGTGGAGGGGCAGAGGGAGAGGGAGAAACTCAAGAAGATTCTGCACTGTGTGGAGCCCAACATGTGACTTAATTTCACAACCCAGAGATCACAGCCTGAGCTGAAACCAAGAGTCGGATGCTTAACCGACTATGCCACTGGTGTGCCCTTGGTAAGGAATATTTAAAATGAGATTCAATACGGGGCGCCTGGGTGGCTCAGTTGGTTAAGCAACTGCCTTCGGCTCAGGTCATGATCCCGGAGGCCCGGGATCGAGTCCCACATCGGGCTCCCTGCCCCGCAGGAAGCCTGCTTTTCCCTCTCTCACTCCCCCTGCTTGTGTTCCCTCTCTGGCTGTGTTTCTCTCTGTCAAATAAATAAAATCTTAAAAAAAAAAAAAATGAGATTCAATAAAACATGATTGGAATGAAAGTAAAATTGGTGAAATTCCTTTATTAAATGGCTTTGCAGGATGTCCCCTAATATCAGTGGCATGCAATGTGGAAACAGTTATCTCACAAGTGATAGCAAATATTGCGTGCTTTGGTTGGATCTAAGGGAATGTGTGAACACATTTGCGTGTGTGTGATAAATATATGTGAAAGAAAGAAATGTATGATGATGTGTTATTCTCCTTATCAGTGAAAACCCATGCTCTTAGAAAAATAATTCTTTGTCATTAATTTAAGATTAATTTGTAATGTAACCTGGAGAAAATCAGTTGGTGGTAGACATTGATAGACAGTTAGCCATTGGTCACAAGAAAGGGTGTTGCAAATGAACCCTAATTCATAAGGAAATGTAGGTGATTAAAAATATGTCTCTGTTATGAATTCATCGTTAAATAGAAAAAGTTGTAAATACTGTCAAAGTAAGGCTACTGAGTTACCTAACTGCATCATGATCTCTGTAAATTCAAGATCTTTATTTCCAATTTTGAGATGTGCTGGTTATGAAGAGAAGGTCATTCTCATAGGCATTTTTCCAAACAGTTGTGAGATTAAAAATACTATGTTACTAGCACTGATGTTTTTCTATATCATTTTCATTTTAAGTGGCTAGCTCAAATGATAAATCAGTTAATTTGTGATGCAGTACAAATCACTAAAGCATCAAAAGTTTGGCTTTGCCCCAAGATTTGTTGAGGGAAAAAATGTATTGAATTGTTGGATGGACAGAAAAACTGAATATGATCATGTAGTTTCTGCACAGCTGAGTTGATGATTTGGAGCTAAAATTCAGCCTATATCCTGCTCACTAAGAGGATGGACACTATTATAAGCTGTGTCTCAACAAATTAGTCGGTGGGGGGGCTTTTACTTTAAATAAGGGTACCATCAGGATAACAGTTTCTCAGAGAGTGTGCCATTTCTAATTTCCACAAAGACACTGTATAGGTTTTTGAACTCCTGGCAATGGAAGCCAAAGAAATTTTTACCAAAGATGAATGCTGTTGAAGAGTAGAGTACTATTATCTTTAATGCTATTTCCCAAGTTGAGTGTTTTTACCTTTAGCTTTGAGTGTGATTTGCTCATCAACCATCTTAGCATTTGGTTGGTATTTGAAAATAAATGAAGTAGATTTTAATAAAAAAAAACAACTCTATAATTTCTGGCTTCGTATTGGGCCTGATTATCCATAACAATCAAACTGAGCATCTATTCTGTTAACCTGTAAATACAAGGTAAGCTTTTCTCATTTAGTGGAAATAGAGAGTACGAAAACAATTTACTGAATATATAAAGTGATACAGAACTCAATACATTCAGTGTCTAGGTAAATATAGATACCTTGATAATGATGCTAACAATATCATTCATCTCAGTGATATGAAGCTATAATTACTGTCATTACTACTACTAACATAATGTTCTAAGTATTGTGTTGAATTTTTATTTTTTAATCACAAGAGTTGGTGGTCTTTGTGGTTTCTTCATGCATATTTAGTGGTCTCTGGGAGATAAAATTGGGAGAATCATACCTAAAAACTTTAAAGAAAAGATGGCATCAGGGCGCCTGGGTGGCTCAGTTGTTAAGTATCTGTCTTCAGCTCAGGTCATGATCCCAGGGTCCTGGGATAGAGTCCCCCCATCAGGCTTCCTGCTCAGCGGGAAGCTTGCGTCTCCCTCTCCCACTTACCCTGCTCGTGTTCCTTCTCTTGCTGTCTCTCTCTCTCTCTGTCAAATAAATAAGTAAAATGTTTAAAAAAAAGAAAAGAAAAGATGGCATAGATTAGAAACCCAATATCATAGAAACTCACCATTTAAATAGGTAAGGGAAGAGAATCCTGCAAATGAGCTCAAAATAGTCTAAAAGATAGCAGTAACACTTTATGGTACCATGAACAAGTAGGAAAGAAGAAAGCCTTTGAGGAAGGACTTGTTACTAGATGAAATTGAGAGGTTGTGTAAGATAATGATTAAAAATTCCCTGTTGTATTGGACAGCAAAGATGCCAAAGGCACTTTCAGGATTTGAGGGTAATGATGAACTGGTGGAAGGTTATTAGGTGGGCTTTGGTTTGATGAGCAAAAGGAATAAAAGTGGAGACAATAGTGTAGAAAACCCATGAGGTTTTTTTTCTTTTTTTTTCTTCTTTCATAAGTTTAAACTGGTAGAGGGAACAGGTAAGAGTATCAGGGGGAATCCAAGTTTGGGGGAGGTCTCTAAAAGCTGAGTATAAATGTGCATGTTTTGATATTGTTGAAGAGTAACTGGTGAAAAGGGAGAGCTTAAAGTTCCAAAAGCTAAAAAGGCAACTGATGCAGGACTGTCCCAAAGATGATGAGTGGATTTGGTATCTAGTGCAAGAGAAGGGACAGCTTACGCACTGTGGCCGTAGAGAAGGAAGCAAAGTGAGTGTAGGTGCAAGAACCTTTGGAGATGTGGTAGGGCACAGCAGTGTTCTTATTTAGGCTGTCATCCCTTTGCTCTTTGAAGTAATGATGGTGGATCTTCTGCGGAAAAACTGGTGTATAGGCCGAGAACAAGGAGATCTGATAAGAGCTGATTAAGGAGTCATGAGCCCCTATCGGTAGTAGGAGTGAGAAGCCAAGGGAAAGATATCTCTGGGCTTGCAGGGCTTTATCTTTTAATCAGGAACAGGTGCATAATGGGTTTCCTGGAACCCCTGTAGTGATCCCCTTGGTTGATGTGTGCTGTGGCTTAGAGCTGAGGTCAGATTGCTGATGTACTTCCACCACCAGGAAACTCCCCTGTAGATTCAGTCTCCTCTTGGAGCTTTCTCTCTACCTCTTGTCTTTTTTTTTTTTTTTTTAAGATTTTAAAAATTTATTTATTAGTGCATGAGAGTGAACGAGTGAGAGATCATAAGCAGGGGGAAGGGCAGAGGGATCACCCAGGTGCCCTCTACCTCCTGTCTTAACTGAAATTTATTTTTGTCTTCACCCCCAGATCACCTCTTTGATAGCGCCTGTTGACGAACAAGCTTGAATACTTATTTTTACATTCTCTTTCTCTATTTTGCTTTTTAAAAATTGTTACTCTATGAATATAAATTATATTCTCTTTACAACAAATTTGTGATCTTAATAATATTGAGACTTAAGTGTCTGCAAGAAATTTTGTTAGGGTGATAAACATTTATTGTATGTTTAACAATATTTGTTCTTCCACTTAATCTGATCAAAAGGAAGGTAAGCTTCTAAATCTGATCTGACTTTTTCTAATACCTACTTAAATTAATTGTGCCTTTTTGGGATACATTTTGAGTTAAGATATACTAGAATATCTTATACACAGTTAAAACATTCTGTGAAATTATAATAGATCAGTAAAATTAAAATTTCACCTCATGTTATGATCTATATGTTATTCAGTTTTTTGATGGGGAAGTACTTGACATTTTTTCATTGCTGTTCCATTCATTATAGACCAATAATTACTTTTAAAGTATTATTTTCTTTTAGCGTAGTCTAAAAATATAAGAGCCATATCCTGGTAGAATAACAACTTGAATTTTAGATCAAGCAGAAACACTGATGAACACAGGTATAGTATAGCCTTCTTCTTGGAGATTTTGGAAAAGGAGTGAACTATGGTAGCATGTTTTAAATTATTTTTCTACCTTTTATTCTTTACCTTTTAAAATATTTTGAAATTCAACCATTTAGGATTAGATATATTTCTAAATATACTTTAGCTAGGGATTATATCATTTCACTGTCATGTCCCTATTTCCAAGCATAGTAACTGGCTTCGTATCATGCACTCAGTACATAATAATTGAATGAAGGAGTAGATATAGACCTTCTTACCTCTTAAGTAGAATTCAGTTTGTCTTTGAAACAGTCATATTGCTTGGGTATCCAGTGCGGTGGTCACCACAGGATTCTATAGGCCTCTCTCTCCTCTAAATGGTACTTAGACGCTTGGAATAGATTTTAGCTTTTAATAGTTTGTGTCTTTATTCTCTTGTCATATAACTATTCTCTCTTGCTTTTTGTTACTGTCCTATTTTTTTCTGTTACTTGTCATTTGTTGTAACCTAAAAGACTTGATATCTGGCTTAGAAAAATTTTCTGTGGGCGCCTGGGTGGCTCAGTTGGTTAAGCGACTGCCTTCGGTTCAGGTCATGATCCCGGAGACCCGGGATCGAGTCCCACATTGGGCTCCCTGCTCGGCAGGAAGCCTGCTTCTCCCTCTCTCACTCCCCCTGCTTGTGTTCCCTCTCTGGCTATGTTTCTCTCTGTCAAGTAAATAAAATCTTTAAAAAAAAAAAAAAAAAGAAAAATTTTCTGTAAAATAAAATCAAATAGGCACTAACTTAAAGTGCACAAATGGGTTTTTATAAATTAAGTGGGAGAAAGTTCACTTGCAGATTTTGAGACATCACAGATTGTAGCTCAGATTATGTACATGCGCATTATGTGCTTCCTGGCCCACCTCCATGAGGATTTCAAACATAGCTGAGATTTGGATCCCCAAGTTGTTACTGCATGTACTCTGACTTTCATCTTTATTGTAGGAGGTCTTCTGATTTCTTTTACTTTTGATGGATACAGTTGATCAGAAAGTACCAATACCTTCCCTTATTTACTCTTCAAATATTACTTTTTAATTTTGCCATTCAGGTCTAATGAAGGTTCCCTCTTTTCCCCAATTTCAGGTTCTGGTACTATCCCGGATTGTACCACATTGCAGCAATAACCTGCCCCCCATATATGTGCAGAATTCACCAAAAGTCAATCCTTGTTTTATATCCAGTAACATATATTCTAACTCTGAAAGGATTCTGCTTAGTTGGATGAACACAAATTATGAGAATGCTCGGCATATTATATGGAAAAACTGTCATCATGGTGAGAATTTTTTTCTTTAAATAAATTATTACTAATTTTAGTGTGACAATGTAGAATTGGACTCAGAATCCATGGATTCCAAACCTGACTCTTTTCTGCAAAAATGATCTCTTCACATCTTCAAGGTCAGTTTCCTTACACGTAAAATGGAAATAATAAAAGATGCTTCATTAATGTATTTTGAAGAATAGGTAATAAAAATTATGTAGAGGTGCTCTACAAAAGATAGTCTTAATATCATTGCTGGTATTTTCACCTCTATAAAGTATTAAATTTTAGGTAGCATGCTCAAACCTTGTGCATACTTACTTGATATCAAGTGGAATTTGATTAGAAAACAATCTTACATGTCATTGTGACATTCATGTTTGAAATCACTAAGTACGGTAACGCTTTACGAATTTGGTAGGAGGTTGGTCATATTCAGTCCAAATACTGAGACAGTTGGATGTTCATAGACCTCCAGTGTTCAGGTGGCCCCTCCCTGGTTTTGTCCTTGTAGAATGAAGCTCTATAAATTTCTACCCTAAGAGCCTTTAGTTCTTGGTTTTGTTTTGTTTTTTTTTTTAAGTTCCGGTCTGCAAGTATAGTGTATTTCTTTCCTCCACGTAACCACTGATTGTGGCAAGGTGGATGTCACTGTGCATGCTGGTTGTTTCCATGGCTTCAATTCAGGCTCCCTCTTCCAAGTACATACATACCTCTTCTGTTCAGAATGGGTTGTGTTTAAATCATTACCCTTATTTTTTATACGGAACTCAGACTTTAATTTAGACTTTAGAAATAAGAAGATTTAAAAGTGTAATTTAAATTGAGACTTTGAATTACGGTTGCTCTTAACTTGAAGGCATTACTTCAGTAAACATAGTGCTATCAAGATTGAATCAGATATATTGATATATTGATATTAAGCAAAGTAAACATAGAATATTTTAGTACCTTCTAATTGATGTACTGATAATGTCAAAATAATTTGACTTGAATCTGCAGTTGAATAAGGTTCATATTTTATAAAACTGTATTTGGCCCTTTCAAAAATATTTTAAAAAGTGCAAATTATTAGATTACTGAGGAGTGACACTTTAACCAAAGTAGTATAAAATATGTACATACATTAGAAATTATTATCTTAATCTGTCGTAAAATTATTATGGTTCTATTTTACCAACAAAATGGTCTATGCAAGTTAATTTCAAAGAGTTTGATGCATTTTTTGATATAACACATTACAGGCACTGGCCTCTTTCCTTTAAGAAGAAAAACACTGAGTTTTATGCTTTTACAAAGCTTTCGCATTTTTCTCTGCTACCTTCTGCTTGGACTGTTATTTTCCTCTTTATCTTCATGATTCCATTTCTCACTTCGTTCAAGTCCCTGCTCAAATATCATCTTCCCTGAGAAGATTTTCCAGTACTCTCTAAAACAGCTTGTCCATCCATCTTTCTCTTTCTCGCTCTGTTCTTTTCAATAGTATTTTTCCAAAATTGTGTCTATAAAACGGAGAGTCTGTTTCTTCCAGTAGAATGTGAGCTTTTTAACAAGAACAGTCTTGTCTGTTTTGTTGTTCACTGGTGTGTTCTCAGTGCTAAGAACAGTGTCTAAAAGAAAACAGATATCAAAAACTGTGTATATGAATGAATGAATATGGAGACACATTCAGGTTTTATACATTTTCCTACTGTATTCCAGATGATTGAATATATATTTGCTTGTCACTTTGTACCTTTCAGTACAAATTGAGAGTTGGAGTGAATGGCTGAGGTAGAAGGAGGCACTTTCCCCATTGAATGTGTACCCGAGTGCAGGTTGGTGGGCTTAGTAACTATGGAGGTCCATGAGGAGAAGCTCTGTGAAAGATTTCACTTTGGTTAACATGGACTGAGAAAAAGTCATACTCAGTTCCCCAGATTTTGATCTTCAACATTGATACTTATTCTACTTCGACTCACTCCACTGGTAAAATCTGACAATTCTCACAACTTGGTGCAGTGGTTCTGTGGAGGGTAGAACCAAAATCTTTTGATTGAGAAACTCTTGAGCATGAGACCTTACAATTTGTGTTTTATTAAACCCTCCTTGTTATTCTGATGCACACTAAAGCTATAGTGTCCCGGAGTGTGGTTTCCCTATGCTTTTAAATTGTTTACTGGATGGTATTTGTTCACAATTATATTTCTGAAGACGTAGTATTAGATAAAAATTTTTCCAAATTAATGTCAGATATCAAACCACAGATCCAGGAAGATCAGGGAATACCAAGCAGGATAAATGCCAAAAAAAACCTTTATGGCTAGGAATCCTATATTCAAATTGCCAAACATCAAATATGGAGAGTGAATCATGAAGGAAGCCAGAGAGGGAAAACACCTTGCATATAGAGGAGTTGCAATAAGAGTTATATCTAATGTCTTAGAAATCTTGTAGTCAGGAAGAGAGTATTTAAAGTGTTAAGAGGTGGAAAAAAATACTAACCTAGAATTCTATACCAGCGAACTTGTCTTCCAATAGTGAAGGAGAAAACATTGCGGAGAATAGACAATGGACCTTACACATTTTGGGGGAGAAAAGTTGATCAGTTGGCAGCTTGTAGAGTCATCTTTATGGACAATCTGTCCTTGATCAGCCTGATGGGGCAACAAATAAAGAATTTTTTTTTTTAAAGACTTTATTTATTTGACAGAGAGAAACACAGCCAGAGAGGGAACACAAGCAGGGAGAGTGAGAGAGGGAGAAGCAGGCTTCCCGCCGAGCAGGGAGCCCGATGTGGGACTCGATCCTGGGTCTCCGGGATCATGACCTGAGCCGAAGGCAGTCGCTTAACCAACTGAACCACCCAGGCGCCCCACAAATAAAGGATTTTATAATTGTTTATGGCTTTCCCAGAAACTCTTGTTGAGTTGAGCAGTGGTGCCAGCACGAAGGGTGGTTTCCATATTTTTCTCTGCTGAGGCCTTTAGCAGCACCTTCACCTCAGTTAGGACAGGTCTGACATGTATTTCTCATTAGAATTTCTTTGTAGTGATGTAGAAACTAGGAAGCATGTGACAAGTGAGCCTTCCACTGTCAAGGAGAGTATTGAATGGTAAAGTTGGAATCAGTTGGTTCAGAGGCCTGGCCATCTAGGGCTTTGAACATCAAGACAGTGTTTTAGGACTTCTTTCTCTTGGCCTTGCAGAGTCATGGGAAATGGCCAAGGTTGCGACTGCCATGATAAAATGAGTATTTGGTCTTATGGCCACAGCCCGCCTGTGAATTGAAGTATACTGAGGTCACATACTTTTGATCAGCACACGCCGAATTTAGCACTGAGAAGAGTCAGAGATTTATTAACCTTGGACTTTCTATGAATTTACTCAAGAGTATTTGATGCCACGTAGTCCAAGTTTGGGAGTTTCCTTTCCTAACCTATAGGTAGTTGCTGAGAGGCACTGTTAAAAAGCAAACAAACAAAAACGAAAACAAGAATGAAAAAGTTACTTATCCTATATTTGAAAATTTATAACGTGTGGTGGTGTGTTCAAAGAGTTATGAAAGTCAAAAAACATTTCCCATGTAATAAATGAACACCTGTTTCATGTGAGTAGGCAACCTTTTCAGGGTTTGCCAGGAGGTACATTTGCCCTCATTGACTTACCCTCCTGTTCCTGCTAGCTTATGCCCTTTATCATTAACGCAACAGTTAATGTTTTTCACTGATGAACCTTTTTTTACACCTTAGAGACAGCTTCTTTTTCAGTAGATCATGCCTATGATAAAGTATCCTCTTTGTTATTCTTTTGGACCCTTTTCTTCAAATGATACATTGGATTGCTAATGAAATTTTCTCATCCTATAATTACCTGGTGATTTTGAGAACAGCAACAGACCATTTTTGTAACATAAAGTTTAATTTCTGAGAGGACTAAGTACTTTCATTTGATTGCACTTTTAACAAAATCCTGAAATTCGAACGTGTTGAAATGTCTGTTCAAAGCAACTTTTGTTCTACAAAGTAATATCTATTATTTAACTGATGCTTATTTCAACATTTTTTTTCATGAAGTAATAATTGTAATTCTTATGAAAGGAAAGTACTATTTTTATTTTATTTTTCTTTAGTGGAGTAGAGTCATAAATATGTTTGGCAATATTTATCTTTTATTTTATGTACTGTCTAGAGGTGCCCCTGATTTCATTTATCATGGGATAGTTTGTTAAAGTAAACAATATTCAGTACACAACTGGGAAATTGTACTGGCCTTTTAATTCTGTCTATTCTTAAAACTAGTGTTGAGGTCTTACATTTGTATGCATTGGTTGTCTCACATGTGTCTGATTTTCAACTTCATTAAACCAGAAAATCATCATTATTTACAACGAACTTTATATTTTTTCCAAAAGTTCCAAATTATCCCTTTAATGTTTAGTATTAAATATTTATCATCAGGGCGCCCAGGTGGCTCTGTTAAGTATCTGCCTTCGGCTCAGGTCATGGTTCCAGGGTACTGGGATGGAGCCCCACATCGGGTGGGCTCCCTGCTCTGCGGGGCAGTGGGCTGGGTCTGTTGCTCCCTCTCTCACTCTCCCTGCTTGACAAACAAATACAATCTCAAAAAAATATTTATCATCCATGGTGCAAAATTAAAATGCACATAGATAATAGAAATGGTATAATCTGGTATTTTTATGTTACATTTAGAATGTTTTAGGGGTGCCTGGGTGGCTCAGGTGGTTAAGCGACTGCCTTCGGCTCAGGTCATGATCCTGGAGACCCGGGATCGAGTCCCACATCGGGCTCCCTGCTCGGCGGGAAGTCTGCTTCTCCCTCTCTCACTCCCCCTGCTTGTGTTCCCTCTCTGGCTGTGTTTCTCTCTGTCAAATAAATAAAATTTTTTTTTAAAAAAAAGAATGTTTTATATTGGGAATATGACAGTATGTAGAAAGTCACGATTAGTGTGAAGCTCAACACTAAATTTGGAAAAATGCTAGGTGGTAATAAAAACATGAGAACAGAAACTTAAGGCATTTCTCATGAATTAGCAGTTTGGTTCAATAAATCAGAATGCACCAAGGCAATAGCCATGTGTCCTGCAAAATGGAGGATGTAAAAATTTACCCACAATCAGATCACATTCTTTCTGTCTTTCATATTCATACCTACTCATTGTCAGTGCCTTCTATTCAGAGACTACTGGGAACATACCTAGTTGAACAAATTCTTTTCAGTGCTCATTGTAGTGAGGGAGACCACACATGGAGAATCATGAAGTGCCTCACAGTAAAGGATATTTTGGAAGACATTATGGGATTTGTGTATCGGATCAAAATTGGGGACAGGTTCAAGGAAATAGGGATTCACCTTGATTGTATGCTATCGGGGGCAGTGGTAATTCTTTTTTTTTTTTTTTAAGATTTAATTTTTTCAAAAAATAATGCTGCAATAAACATAGTGGTGCATGTATCCTTTTGATTAGTGTTTTTGTATTTTGGGGGTAAATACCTAGTAGTATAATTACTGGATCATAGAGTAGTTGAAAAGTATATATATCTTATTTATTTATTTGACAGAGATCTTATTTATTTATTTGACAGAGAGAAACATAGCTAGAGAGGGAACACAAGCCGGGGGAGTGAGAGAGGGAGAAGCAGGCTTCCCGCTGAGCAGGAGCCAGATGTGGGATTCGATCCTGGGTCTCTGGGATCATGACCTGAGCTGAAGGCAGTCACTTAACCAACTGAGCTACCCAGGCGCCTGGCAGTGGTAATTCTATGAGTAACTTAATAAATCTTATTTAGAGGGAAGAAGACTATAATTGAGACTAATTCTTTAGTTGGTAGAGAAGCAGTGATCACTCACTAGCCAGGAGAGGGGGATGTTTGGTGGTGTTAACCATAAAAATACAGAAGTTATTTTGTTCAGTTAATGAGTTTATTTGGGAATAACGGAGGAATGGCAATTCTGGACAAGCAAACTATGCCAAACCATAGGCAAGTATGAAGAGACAAGGGGAAGTTCCACTTTTATTAAGTTTAGGTGGAAATTTTGGAGGCTTGTTTTGAACAGAAGTTCACAGGAGAGGAACAAGAGTTTGAGGATGTGGCGGTTTCTCATTGTTTACAGGTACATTATTAATAGCTGGGGCAGAGAGGGGTCTTCCTTCTTTTTTCTTAAGAGTAAGGGATAAAATGGTTCCTTTTTCCTGCTTACTATGCAGGCTGCCATGAGTGATAACATACATCAATTCCCTCTTCAAGGCTTCCCCAACTCAACTTTAAATAAGGTTTCCTCTACGTATTTTCACATTATTTTGTAGTATGTCAATTAAAGGACTAAGAATTTTACATATAATGTTTTATTTAATCCTCAAAACATGAACATGATGGTAACTGTTAATTATTATTAACAAGACAACTAAAGTAGAGAGGTTAATTTATTTTCCTAGGAAAGTGTGTGGCTGGGTTTTAAATACAAGCAATTTGACCCCCAAGGCTCCTGTTAAGTATCATTGTGGGATGCTGCTTTTTCAAAATGTTAAATTCTTCTTTAGCTAAGATCTGTGCAATTCTTGCACATTCTTTCCTAATGTCCAGAGGGATGTCTCATTTCCTTTTTCATCCACAACAGTGGGTTTTCTTTCTTTTTTTTTTTTTTAAGATTTTATTTATTTGACAGAGAGAAACACAGCTAGAGAGGGAACACAAGCAGGGGGAGTGAGAGAGGGAGAAGCAGGCTTCCTGCCAAGCAGGGAGCCCGATGTTGGGCTTGATCCCGGGTCTCCGGGATCATGACCTGAGCCGAAGGCAGTTGCTTAACCAACTGAGCCACCCAGGCTCCCCAAGAGTGGGTTTTCAAATCTGGATGCCCTTTTGTAATCATTTGGGAAATCTTATTTATTTATTTGACAGAGAGAAACACAGCTAGAGAGGGAACCCAAGCAGGGGGAGTGAAAGAGGGAGAATCAGGCTTCCCGCCGAGCAGGCAGTCCAATGCAGGGCTCGATCCAAGGACTCTGGGATTATGACCCGAGCTGAAGGCAGAGGCTTAACCACTGAGCCACTCAGGTGCCCCTAATATGTACAAATTTAAGAATAGGAAATAAAGATTAAGTAGTGCAGAGGTACTTTATAATATAAATATTTGTTTACTATAAGAAATAACATTCTAAAATATGTCTCAAATTTAAAGGAAGAAACTTAACAACGTTATGAATTCTGAGGTTTTTTTTATTTTGTTTTGTTGCTACACATGATTTTACATAGCATTGATAATCATTGTTATGACAGGTAAGATAATTCTTACTCTCATTTCCTCTCACCTTTCTGCCTGAGTGTATCATTTCGTTATGTTCATTATGTCTACGTCAGTATTTATAACACTCATATTCTATTCTGTCAGTATTCTGTTATGTGCCATTTTACCTCGATTCTCATTTTATTTATTTTTTATTCAACTACTGGGTAGCTGGATTTCATAATTTTTCTGTTTTTCTAAGAAAACCCTTTCCAAGGGTCTCCAGTCTCTGAGTTCTATTTGTAAATATCTTCCTTTTTTTCTTTTTAATTTAAAAAAAAAACACGTGTGAATGGCATCTTGACTGGAAATAAAATTTGGGTCACCTTTTATTTTCTCTAAACTCTGTGGACCGTATTCCATTGTGTTATGTCTATCAAATAACTCAGAAAATTGGAGATCAAGGTGATAACTTCTCCTCTATAAGTGACTTGCTTTGTTTGGCTCTAAACTTTCTTATATTCACCAAGTGGGTGGCGTATACAAGATTATGAAACCTGTTCTAAAACATTTCTTTTGTAAATTTGGCATAGATTGTATTTTTTGTATTCCTTTTGAAGTCAGAGATATTGGTTAGAACTCAGTCCTGAAGAGGCTCGCTCCATTTCTCTCTCCTTTTTTCTTCCTTCCTTCCTTCCTTCCTCCCTTCCTCCCTTTCTTCCCTTTCTTCCCTTTCTTCCCTTTCTTCCCTTCTTCCTTTTCTCTCCCTCCTTCTTTCTTTTCTTTCTTTCTTTCTTTCTTTTCTTTCTTTCTTTCTTTCTTTCTTTCTTTCTTTCTTTCTTTCTTTCTTTCTTTCTTCTGCACAGTTTGAGTTTTTTGTTTTGTTATGTTTTGTTCTGTTTTTAAAGAAAAGGGTGAAAATAATACAAGGATGGGATGAAGAGGTTTTTTATAACCTTTTATTCACATGGATGATCTTGTATTATACCTGATCTTTTTCATACTTAAGCAGAATATAGTCAACATTTCATCACTAATTATGATATTTACTTTATGATTAGATTAGATGTAGATTTTTTTTCTGGAATTTATATCCTTTCAGCTTTCCAGGAAATTTTATAATGGATACTGTTTAATTATATATATTATATACAATTGACCCTTGAACAACATGGTTTTGAACTGTGAAGGTCTGCTCATATGTGGATTTTTTTTTTTAATAGAACAGTATTGTAAATGTATTTTCTCTTGTGATTTTCTTAATAACATTTTCTTTTTTTCTAGCTTACTTTATCATAAGAATACAACATATATATGACATACAAAATATGGGTTAATTGACTGGTTATGTTTTCAGTAAGGCTTCTGGTCAACAGTAGGCTATTAGTAGTTAAGTTTTATAGGAGTCAGAAGTTATACACAAATTTTTCAGTGTGCAGGAGATGGCGCCCCAAACCCCACATTGTTTAAGGGTCACCTGTATATGTCTATATCTCTCTTCCTATTTCTCTCTCTCTCTGTCTCCCTATTTTACTATAGTATGTTAAACTGATTTTTAAGTGTAAACTAACCTTGCATTTCTGGCACATATTTAATTTTGCCATGGTAGCTAATCTTTTTTTAATACCTTATTAGATTAGTTTACTAATATTTTAATTTTTGCTTTAGTTTACATGAATGATGACTTATAATTATTCTCTGTACTTTTTAGGGTTTTTTTGTTCCAGTTTTATGCAATTCTCAACAATTACTTGTAGGATATTTCTTCTTTGTAGGCTTCGAAAGACTTTCTAAAAGAGTAAAATTGCTTGTTTCTTAAATTTTGTAGAATTTACTAGTAAGATTATCTGGACTTATTTCTTTAGTGGGATAATTTTAATCTAATTTTCTGGTTGTTATAAGATTATTCTTATTTTCCTTTTTTCCTCCCCCTCCCCATTCTTATTTTCTTTTTCCTGTTGAGTGAGATCTTGTAACACATGATATTAATAAATTTCATCTAAATTTTGAAAATATTAGCCTAATATTCATTAGTTTTCATATGTAACTGCTGTGATTATTTTCTTTTGATTTCTTATACTTCTTGCTTTTTAAATCGGTTTTTATCTATAATGATTAATTACCTTAGTACACAAAATTCTTTATTTTCTTTCTAGTTTAATGATGTACTTCTATGGAAGTTCTATCAGATATTATATATATTACCTCGATTACATGTGGCTGATCTTCTAATTATTATATTTGACGGATTTTATAATTATCTAGAGTTCACATATCTTCATATTTTTTTTAAAGATTTTATTTATTTGACAGAGAGAAGCACAGCCAGAGAGGGAACACAAGCAGGGGGAGTGAGAGAGGGAGAAGCAGGCTTCCTGCCAAGCAGGGAGCCTGATGTGGGACTCGATCCCCGATCTCCGGGATCATGACCTGAGCCGAAGGCAGTCGCTTAACCAACTGAGCCACCCAGGTGCCCCATATCTTCATAATTTAACTACCTTTAGAAACAAGATGATTTCTGCATTAAAGTATATATTACTTTGCATTTCCAAAGTGCTTTAAAATAATTTAAAATGTACTATGTTATTTGTTCTGAATTGAAGGCACAAAAAGCCTCAAAATTCTAGCAAACAGAATCTAGCAACATTTTAAGAGGATTAAAAAAATTATTAAGTGAGACTTATCCCAAGAGTGTAATATTGGTTTAATATAGGAATTCTGGAGTGCCTACGTGGCTCAATCGGTTAAGCCTCCAACTCTTGGCTTTGGCTCTGGTCGTGAACTCAGGGTCCTCAAATCAAAGCCTGCATTTGGCTCAGTGCTAAGCAATGAGTCTGCTGAAGTTTTTTTCCCTTTCCCCTTGCCCCTTACACTGCTCTCTTTCTCTCTCTCATAAATAAATAAACCGCTGAGAAATAGTAGGAATTCTAACCAATGCAATACTCCATATTAATAGAATATAAAGGGAAATAAAAGAGACCATTTCAAAGGACAGAGCAACAGTGAAAATTTAAGGAAGAGACTTATGCCAAGAATATATAAAAACACACGTCAGCAATAAAACAAAGAATGTAAGTAAAAAGAAAACAGGAGATAAGCAAATGGTCAGTGAGCACATGAAGAGACTCAACATAATGTTAGTCATTAGATAAATGCAAAAGAAAAACACAATAAACTAGCACGTGACACCAACTTGGATGACTATAATTTAAAAAATACTATAACAACTATTGGGAAAAATTTATAGAAATTGGAGCCTTATACATTGCTAGAGAGATTGCAAATGGTATGCTCACTTTGGAAAACAGTTTAATGTTGAACAGTTTAACATTTCTCAGCATGTTAAAAATAGATTAATGATATGATTCAGCAATTCCACTCATTGGTTTATACCCAAAATATTTGAAAATACATATATTCTCACAAAAATTCTTAAATAAATGTTAGTGGCAACGTTATTCATTATAGCCAATATGGAAACAATCCAAATGCAAATAAACTGATTAATAAACAAAATGTGGTATATAGTATCACAAAATGGAATGTTACTCAGCTATAAAAGGAAGCGAAGCACTGATACATGCTGTGGCATGGATGAAACATGAAAATATTATGTTAAATAAAAGAAGCCATAACACAAAAGGGCACATATTTGATTCCATGTCTATGACATGTTTAGGATAAGCAAGTCCATTGTGACCTAAAGTAGATTAGTTTTCCAATGGATGAGAGAAGAAGGAAATGAGGAATGACAGCTAGTGGGTATGGGGTTTCTTTTTGTGTTGATAAAAAATATCCTAGAGGTGCCTGGGTGGCTCAGTTGGTTTGAGCGACTGCCTTCAGCTCAGGTCATGATCCCAGAGACCCGGGATCGAGCCCAACATCGGGCTCCCTGCTCAGCAGGGGGCCTGCTTCTCCCTCTCTCACTCCCCTTGCTTGTGTTCCCTCTCTAGCTATGTTTCTCTCTGTCAAATAAAGAAATAAAATATTAAAAAAATATATCCTAAAATTAAGTAGTGGTGATGATCACACAGCTCTGTAAATATATTAAATAATAACGAATTGCACAATTGACTTGGATAAAATATGTTATATGAGTTAAATATCAACAGAACTGTTAGAGAAATGTATTGTTTTAATCACCTAAAGTATCATTTAAATAATTACGATAGTCATAAAAACAATATGTGCACTTAATTCCTTTTATCCATAGAATGATTCAGTTTTATGTTTAGCAGTCATATCTTCAATTCATAACACTATGACTATTTTAATATTTCTGAATATTTGAAGTAATATAATATATAAATAGGTAAAAATACAACTTTTAAATTAAAATTAAAAAAATTTTTTAGAACATCACTTAAATTTTCTGGTCCCTGATGAATGAGGTCTAGTTTGCTCTTTCTCTCTCTAAAAACAACCCTAGACCAACACATTTCAGATAATATGAATATATATCACCTGGAAATTTTGCCAAACTTTTTATGTTTCAGTAGATTCTGCGTGGGGCCACGAATCAGTAGATTCTACGTTCGCCCCAAGCTTTCAGTTGGGCGATGCTGATTCTCATAGCGTACTTCGTGTAGCCAAATCTTGGAGTATAGAAGAGAGCAGCCTAGATCAAAAGAATTAACAAAAAAGCAGAGAAAATCCTTGATATACCTAAGGCTGTGGTAAGCTGGTGGAGGCTTGGCAGCAGCCTTCTTTTTATATGAATGACAGACTATAGGCACCGGATCAGATCAGAGAAGAGAGGTTTTTACTTCTCAGCACTGGTCTTGAGGATTAGTGCCATCCTCCTCGAATAGAGAGCCACGTTTGAACAGCAGCAATTCATGTCAACTGCTTTTTAAGAAATAAAGCAGTTCTGAAGTTATGATGGGTTGAACAGAGATAGGTGCCACTGGTTTTCCATTCAGAGAGGAAGAGGACTGGAAAGACCTTTAGCTACCACCCTTAAAATTACAGCAAAAACATACACAAAAACAACAGCAAAAACCATATAAAGAGCAAATTCCCAAATGTGTTAAGCTCTCCTAGGAAGGTAAGTGTATAGAGCAAAGTATCCTAAAGTCCAAGAAAGAGGAGGTGCTTTCAGGAAGATATGGGATGATGGCAATTGTCTGCTTGTGGTAGAGACAGCTGAACACTGATAAGAAGAGTTGAGTTAGGGTGATGGTGAATTGGTAGAGACCAAGTATACACTAGTGAGAGCGCATGAAATCCTTAGAGGCTATAGCAGTAAGGAACATCTGCATCCTCGTAGGTTTTTACTCTACAAACATCACTGACTGCTCACAGAAACGACTGGAGAGTGAGTCTGGAGAATGTACCCCTTGTAGTGTAGACCTGGGAGAAGGGTAAACAACTTGTCTAACTTCTTTATTTCCTATAGAACAAAAATGTCAATGTGTGGGGAGAAGGACCACACATACAGTCATCTTTAGGCCCTGATGAAAACTCATTGCCGCTGAGAAAAGAAACTGAAAAATAATAATAAAAATAACAACAGCAACAACAAACCACCTGTAACCCTGAGAAAGGGGCTGGAATTCAATATGACAGTAGAAAATCCTAAAGCAACCATGAAAAATCTCCTACAATTAGTATAGAGTTGTCATGGTTTTAGAATGGATACATAATGAGTATTTAAAAAATAAATTATGTTTCATATAATGGCAGTAAACAATTGGAATTTGCAATAAAGATATATAATTTACCATAGCAACTTAGAATAAAATACTTAAAATGAATCCAACAAGATATGTTTAGGATATATGTACTGAACATTAGGAAACACTGAAGAAAGAAATCAAAGAGAACCAAACAAAATACAGAAGTATACCATGCACATAGAAGTGGAAGACAAAAGAGTAAGATATTTTATTATCAGTATTGCCAAATTGATTTATAGATAAAATATAACCCTAGTGAAAAATCCTACCTCACTTTTTTTGGTAGATGTCAATAAGTTGACTCTGCAATACAAATGGGAATTTTGGGGGTGATGAAACTTTTCTGTACGGAAGGGTGATAAATACATGAAAATGTACCTCTCAAAATCTTAGAGTCATGCAACACAAGAATGAATGTTAGTGGTTAGTGCATGTATTTTTTTTTAAGATTTTATTTATTTATTTGACACAGAGAGAGATCACAAGTAGGCAGAGAGGCATGCAGAGAAAGGGGGAAGTAGGCTTCCTGCCGAGCAGAGAGCTGCACACAGAACTCCATCCCAGGACCCTGAGATCATGACCTGAGAAGAAGGCAGAGGCTTAACCCTTTGGGTGAACCCTCTGAGCCACCCAGGCGCCCAGTGCATGTATTTTGTTAATCAGCCAAGACATGGAAGTAATTCAGGATGGAATGCAGACTGTGACAAATGAAACTAACTGCATTGCAAATGTTTGACAACCTCACTAAATATAATGGATAGGAAAGGTGCTGACTATATTGTAAAAACAATCATGGCTGCATACTGTAGACCTAAAGGCTAAAGGATTATTGCATGCACATGTTACTCTATGCCAGGTTATGGGTTTACAATTCTGAAATTGCTTTAAATTTATACTAAGGTTCAACAAATAAGTAAATATGTTGTAGGTAATGAGAACCAGGTTTTTCTGTACTGAAGAGCTAAGTTAGAAATAAGGAATGAGTCCTGTGGTACTGGATTGCAGTTGGTGGAGTTGGAAGTAACATCATAACTGTTACTGTTATATTGTAGTCTATCTATCAGCTTTTAGTTAGGAAGCTTTTCATTAGTTGTTTTCCTGTTGTGGGTGTGATCTACCCTCAACAAGATGATAAACAACTTTAGGGGAATTTCTGTCTCTTTAATGATACAAGATGACACTGGGATGTTTAGAGATCATGGTCTATATCAAATACTGTCTGATTCACTATCAACATGAAAGCCTAGTATATTGTCTTTTTTAGATTAAAGTTAGAATTGCCTACGTATCACATCATATATCAGATATAGTTAGTTATAGGTTTTTATCAGCAAAAAGTACTTTGAAATATACATTCCAAAATGCTGTTTGCTATGTATTAGTTGAAAATTTTTAGGAATCTTTGTTTGCGATATTATGCTATAGAAATCTTACAGAATTTTCAATGTTGTAACATCTCAGACAAATAAACACAAGGCACTATCTTTGTGAAGTATCTAGGACATCTGTGGTTCCAGAGAAATTAGTCTTCCAGTACCAGATGTAAAGCAATCTTTTTTTTTTTTTTTTTGAAAACATGCTTGTGAGCACATGTGAGCAGGGCATGGGGGGTTAGGGATGGGGCAGAGGGAAAGAGAGAGAGATTCTCTTACGCAGGCTCCACATCCAGCATGGAGCCCGACATACTGCCGAATCTCACAACCCTGAGATCATGATCTGAGCCAAAGTCAAGAGTTGCATGCTTAACTGACTGAGCCACCCAGGCACCTTAGATGTAAAGCAGTCTTCATTGGTGCAGTTAATATATATATATCATGAACATATCCTGTCATAATTTCTTGTTTATAGAAAGTGAGAGCAAATTTAGGGGATTTATGAAGATCACCAATTTTACCCTTGTTTCCAGATAAGACATCATCTCAAATCTTTAAAAATTTAGGCTCTTTTGGAAAATTTTGTTGTTTTTTGTTGCCATTTTTGTTTTCTTTATAAGTATTTAATTCCAGTTAGTTAACATACAATGTTATACCTGTTTCAGGCGTACAGCAGAGCAATTCAACAAATTCAACACTTTCATACATTATCAAGTATTCATCACAAGTGCTCTCCTTAATCCCCATCACCTATTCACCTTAACTCCTGCCTGTACCCCCAAGAAAAACCAGTGTTCTCTGTGATCAAGAATCTGCCTATTGGTTTCTCTCTTTCTCTTTTTTTCCTTTGCACATTTGTTTCTCAAATTCCATATATTAGTGAAATTGCAAGGCACTTATCCCTCTCTAACTGACCCATTTCGTTCAGCTTCATACTCTAGCTCCGTCCACATTTTTGCAAATGACAAAATTTCATTCTTTTTTATGGCTGAATAAAATTCCGTGTGTGTGTGTGTGTGTGTGTGTGTGTGTACACTTGGCTGCTTCCATATTTTGGCCATTACAAGTATTGCTGCTATAAATGTGGGGGTGCGTGTGTCCCTTTGGATTAGTGCTTTTGTATTCTTTAGGTAAATACCCAGTAATACGAATTCTGGATTTTACGGTAGTTCTGTTTTTAACTTTTTGAGGAAACTCTGTGTTGTTTTCCAGAGTGGTGCACCAGTCTGCATTCCCACCATCAGTGTAACAGCATTCCTTTTTCTCCACATCATGGCCAAAACTGTTGTTTCTTGTGTTACTGATTTTAGCCATTGTAACAGGTGTGAGGTGACAGCTCATTGTAGTTTTGATTTGCATTTCCCTGATAGTGACTGATGATGAACATCTTCTAAATGTGTCTCTTGGTCATCTGTATTTCTTCTTTGGAGAAATATCTATTCATGTCTTCTGCCCATTTTTCAATTCGATTATTTGCCTTTTGGGTGTTGAGTTTTATAAGTTATTCATATATTTTGGATACTGACCCTTTATCAGATATGTCATTTGAAAATATCTTTTCCCCTGATGTACGTTGCTTTTAGTTTTGTTGATAGTTTCCTTTGCTGTGCAGAAGCTTTTTATTTTATGTAGTTATTTATTTATGTATGTAGTTATTTAAGCTATTTTATTTTATATAGTTACTTATTTATATATGTAGTTTTATTTAAGCTATTTATTATGTAGCCCCAATAGTTTATTTTTGCTTTTGTTTCCTTTGCCTCAGGGGACATATCTAGCAAGAAATTGCTATGGTCAATGTCAAGGAGGTTACTGCCTGTGTTCTCTTCTGGGATTTTTGTAGTGTCAAGTCTCACATGTAGGTCTTCAATCCCTTTTGAATTTGTTTTTATGTATGCAATAAGAAAGTCATCCATTTTCTTTTACATGTTGCTGTCCAGTTTTCCTACACCATTTTTAAATACATTTTTATTTTTTCCATAACCCAGCCACCCTACTTTTCCCCCCACCCCCCAGTAACCCTCAGTTTCCAGCACCAATTGTTAAAGAGACTATCGTTCTCCCATTGGATGTTCTTTCCTTCTTTGTCCAGGAATAACTGACCAAGTAGTTGTGAGTTTATTCCTGGGTTTTCTATTCTGTTACATTGATCTATGTGTCTATTTTTTTTGCCAGTACCATAATGTGTTGATAACTGCAACTTTATAATATAACTTGAACTTCAGAATTGTGATGCTTCCAGCTTTGCTTTGTTTTTTCAAGATTGCTTTAGCTATTAGAGTGTTTTGTGGTTCTATTTAGGATTGCTTTTTCTACCCTGTGAAAAATGCTGTTTGTATTTTGATACACATTGCATTGAATGTGTAGATTGCTTTGGGTAGTATAGACATTTTAACAGCATTGAGCATGGAATGTCTTTCCATTTCTTTATGTCATCTTCAATTTCTTTCATCAGTGTTTTACAGTTTGCAGAATAGAAGTCTTTCACCTCTTTGGATTCATTTATTCTTGGGTATCTTATTATTTTTGGTGCAATTGTAAATCAGATTGATTCCTTAATTTTTCTGTCTGCTACTTCATTATTGAATTCTAGAAATGCAACAGATTTCTGTAGATTGATTATGTATCCTGCAACTTTACTGAATTCATTTATCAAATCTAGTGGGGGGTTTTTTGGTGGAGCCTTTTGGGTTTTTCTGTATATAGTATCATGACATCTACAAATAGGGAACATTTTACTTCTTACATACTGATTTTGATGCTTTTTATTTTATTTTTTTTGTTGTTTGATTGCTGTGGCTAGGACTTCCAGTACTATGTTAAATAGAAGTGGTGAGAGTGGATATCCTTGTCTTATTCCTCACCTTTGGGGAAAAGCTCTCATTTTTTCCCCCCATTAAGGATCATGTTAGCTGTAAGTTTTTCATAGATGACCTTTATTATGTTGAAGTATGTCCTGTCTAAACCTACCTTGTTGAGGGTTTTTATCATGAATAGATGTTGTACTTTGTTCAATGCTTTTTCTGCATCTGTTGAAAGGATCATATGGTTCTTATCCTTTCACTTATTGATATGATGTATCACATTGATTGATTTGAGAATATTGATCCACCCTTGCAAACCAGGAATAAATCCCAGTTGACTGTGATGAATGATTTCTTTAATGTACGGTTGGTTTTGGTTTGCTAGGATTTCTTTTTTTTTTTTTTTGCATCTGTGTTTATTATAGATACTGGCCTGTAGTTCTCCTTTTTAGTGGTATCTTTTTCTGGTTTGATATTAGGGTAATGCTGGCCTCATTTCTGTTTCTCGGAATAGTTTGGGAAGACTGGATATTAAGCTCCTCTTCAAATGTTTGGTAGAATTCACCGATGAAGCCCTCTGGTCTTGGACTTTTGTTTATTGGGAATTTTTTGATTACTGATTCAATTTTCTTTGCTGGTTATCAATTTGTTCAGATTTTTTATTTCTTCGTGATTCACTTTTGGTGATTTATAGGTTTCTAGGAATTTATCCGTTTCTTCTAGATTGTCCACTTTGTTGGCACATATTTTTTCAAAATATTATCTTATGATTCTTTGGAAGTTTAAATTTTGTTTTTATTTCCAAAATAATATTCTTTTGCTTTTCCAAGCAAAGATAAGTTTTTTTTTGACTATTGCTAAAATTTCATGATATCCTTTTTCCTTTTTTTTTGCCATTTTTCTCATTGTCCGTTATTCATTAATCCATTTTCCTTTTGAAGGAATAGAAAATTCAGATTTTTCTTTTGTATGTCACTTTGAAAGAAAACCTATCAAAGATCAGTGACTCCTTGAAAACCAGAAAAATAAAGCCTGGCACATGTTCTGTTTTCCTTTATGTTTGAACTGGGTACTAAATGTCTCCACAATGAGAAAGGTTTTGAAAACATTTTTTTCTGTAATGTCTGCCAACTTAAAATACTTTCTGTATTATATAGTGACGATTTCAGAATATACTTAGATACCATAAGGTATCTTTTTTTGAAAAGTAAAACTAATATTATACTTAACTCTCTTTTTTGGAACAGGAGTTATTCCCTCTGAGAGATGGATAGTAAATTTTGACAAAGACCTTTTAGATGGCCTTGTTTTTGCAACACAGTTGGGAGCCTACTGTCCGTTTTTGGTAAGAGTTTTTTTATGAGGAATGGTCTTCTATTATTTGAACGAACTTAGTAATTAAAATTCAAATTATTTTTTATAAAGGGATTCTTTTCAGTGTTTTCATTTAAATCATTCCTGAATCTGAATGGCCAGCATTCCCTTCTTGTTTATTCTGGTATTCTGATTGTAATAATCTACTACTGACAGATATTAACACTTTAATGATTTCTTGCTGAACTAAAGAGAACAGTTAAAAAGCAGTAACTTTTATTCCATTACTGAAAGATTTGATTGTTGTTTTTTCCAGATTGAGTCTCATTTTGAAAAAATGTACACACAACCAAAAAGTTCTGAACAGTATCTTCACAACTGCCTGATTATTGTGAATGTACTTCGTGAAATTGGCTTTGACATGGACATACAGGTGGGTGGCTATGTATCATATATCCCGTAAATACGAATTTCTTTTTTTATTTTTCCAGGTTCATTAGGTATGATCGACAAATAAAAATTGTATGTATTTAGTTTGTAAAATGTGATTTTTGTAGGGATACAATGTGATGATTGTACATATACAATGTAAAATGATTACCAAAATCAAGTTAAATAGTACATCCATTACCTTACATAGTCACCATTTTTTTTTAAAGATTTTATTTATTTATTTTTCAGAGAAAGATCACAAGTAGGCAGAGAGGCAGGCCGAAAGAGAGGAGGAAGCAGGCTCCTTGCTGAGCAGAGAGCCCTATGGGGGCCTCGATCCTAGAACCCTATCATGACCTGAGCCAAAGGCAGAGGCTTTAACCCACTGAGCCACCCAGGCACCCACATAGTTACCATTTTGTGTGTGTGTGTGTGTGTGTGTGTGTGTGTGTGTGTGGTGAGAACATTTAAGATCCAATATCTTCTCATTTCCCCCTGTTCCTCTCCTATGGCAACTATCATTTTACTCTCAGGTTGCATGGCTTTGACTTTTTTACATTCCACATATAGTTGAAATTATAAAATACTTGCCTTACTGTGTCTGGTTTATATTACTTAGCATAATGTCCTCCAGATTGTTCCATGTTATCACAAGTGACAGGATTTCTTTCTTTTTTATGACTATATACTCCATTGTGAGTATATATCAAATTTTCTTTTTTTAAATTTTATTTTATTTAAATTCAGTTAGCTAACATATAGTATATCATTAATTTTTGATGTAGTGTTAAGTGATTACTTGGCTGCATATAATATCCAGTACTCACCAGATCACGTGACCTCTTTAATGCCAATCCCCTGTTACCTCATCCCCCTATCCACCGCCCTTCTGCAACCGTCAGTTTGTTTCCTGGAGTCAAGAGTCTTTCTTGGTTTTTCTCCCTCTCTGATATCTTCCCATTTACTTTTCCCTCCCTTCCCCTATGGTCCTCTGCTCTATTCCTTATATTCCACATGTGAGTGAAACTGTATAATAATTGTCTTTCTCTCTTTGACTTGTTTCACTTAGCATCATCCCCTCCAGTTCTATCCATCCATGTCGATGAAAATGGTAGGTATTCATCCTTTCTGATGGCTGAGTAATATTCCATCGTACATACGAACCACATCTTCTTTATCCATTTGTCTATTGAAGGACATCTCGGCTTTTTTCACATTTTGGCTGTTGTGGACATTGCTGCTATGAATACTGGGGTGCCGGTGCCCCTTCTTTTCACCGCATCTGTATCTTTGGGTTTAATACTCAGTAGTACAATTGCTGGGTGATAGGGTAGCTCTATTTTTAACATATTGGGAAACCTCTGTACTGTTTCCCACAATGGCTGCATCAGTTTGCATTCCCAACAGTGTAAAAGGGTTCCATTTTCTCCATATACTCACCAACATTTGTTGTTCCCTGTCTTGTCAGTTCAGCCATCCTAACTGGTGTGAGGTGGTATCTCATTGTGGTTTTGATTTGTATTTTCCTGATGGCAAGTGATGTGGTGCATTTTTTCATGTGTCTGTTAGCCATTTGTATGTCTTTGGAAAAGTGTCTGTTCATGTTTCTGCCCATTTCTTTAGTGGATTATTTGTTTTTTGGATGTTGAGTTTTAGAAGTTCATTATAGATCTTGGATACCAGCCCTTTATCTGATAAGTCATTTGCAACTATCTTCTCCCATTCTGTAGGTTGCCTTTTAGTTTTGTTGACTGTTTTCTTTGCTCTGCTGAAGATTTTTATCTTGATGAAGTCAGAATAGTTCATTTTTGCTTTTGTTTCCGTTGCCATTAGGGACGTATCTTGCCAGAAGTTGCTGTGACCAAGGTCAAAGAGGTTACTACCTGTGTTCTCCTCTAGGATTTTGATGGATTTCTGTCTCACATTTAGGTCGTTCATCCATTTTGAGTTTATCTTTGTGTATGTTGTAAAAGAATGATCGAATTTCATTCTTCTGTATATAGCAGTCCAAATTTACCAGCACCACTTGTTGAAGAAACTGTCTTTTTTCCATTGGATATTCTTTCCTGCTTTGTTGAAGATCAGTTGACTATAGAGTTGAGGGTTCATTTCTGGGCTCTCTGTTCCATTGATCTAGGTGTCTGTTTTTGTGCTGGTACCATGCTGTCTTGATGATTGCAGCTTTGTAATAGAGTTTGAGGTCAGGCATTGAGGTGATGCCCCCAGTTTGGGTTTTCTTTTTCAACATTTCCCTGGTGATTCAGGGTCTTTTCTGGTTCCATACAAATTTTAGGATTGTTTTTTTTTTTCTTCAGTTCAGTCAGTAATGTTTATGGTATTGTGATGGGGATTTCATTGAATGTGTAGATCGCTTTGAGCAGCATAGTCATTTTAAAAGTCTTTATTCTTCCTATCCATGAGCATGGAATGTTTTTGCACCTTTTTGTTTCTTCTTCAAGTTCTTTCATAAGTGTTCTGTAGTTTCTAAAGTACAGATCCTTTACCTTTTTGGATAGGTTTATTCCTAGTGATCTTATGAGTTTTGGTGCAGTTGTAAATGGGATTGATTCCTTAATTTCTCTTTCTTCAGGTACATTGTTAGTGTATAGAAAACAACTGATTTCTGTGCATGATTTTGTATCCTGCCACGTTCCTGAATTGCTGTATGAGTTCTAGCAATTTTGGAGTGGAGTCTCTTGGGTTTTCCACATAAAATATCATGTCATCTGTGAAAAGAGAGAGATTGACTTCTTTGTCAATTTGAATGTGATTTATTTCTTTTTGTTGTCTGACTGCTGAGGCTAGGACTTCTAGTAATATGTTGAACAATAGTGGTGAGAATGAACATCCCTGTTGTGTTTCTGACCTTACAGGACAAGCTCTCAGTTTTTCCACATTGAGAATGATATTTGCTTTATGCCACATTTTCTTTGTCCATTCATCCATTGACAGATAGGTTGTTCCATATCTTTGATACTGTGAATAATGTTGCAGTTGAACATGGAAGTGCAGATAACTCTGTTATGCTGGTTTCATTTCTGTTGGATATATACCCAGAAATAGGGACACTGGACTATATGGTAGTTCTATTTTTAATTTTTTAGAGGACCCCCATACTGTTTTCCCTAATGGCTATAACAGGGCACATTTCCACCAATAACGTACAAAAATTCCTCTTTCTCTACATCCTTGCCAATACTTTATCTCTCCTCTTTTTAATAATAATTACTCCACCAGGTTTAAAGTAATATCTCACTGTGGTTATAATATTCATTTCCCACATTAGTTAGTGACGTTGAACACCTTTTCATGTACCTGTTGGCCGTTTCTATGTCTTTTTTGTAAAAATGTTAGTTGACTTCTTTTAATTTTCTTTTGTTCATATATTTTAAATCTAAATTGAAGCAGTCTTTTTGTAGGTTATAGCTAAAATGTGGAATTTTCAATATGGCTTCATAGAAATCTACTGACTATTCTTAAATATATATAATTTGGTATATCCAACTGTGCATGATAAGAAAATAGTTCTGGTGACTTGTCCAGTCTTCTTAAACCCTAAGAATGAAGCTTGAGTGATTTAGTAGCATTACCCAAGCTCTGCAAGTGAGTTAAAGGAGCAGAGGTTGTTTGAATATAGATGTATTGTTATTTTTTAATTTAGTAGCTAAATAGACAATTTTTCATCTTTCTTTTAAAGTATATATTCATGTAGAGATCAAAATGGTAATAGACGTTATTATATTTGGATCTCCACGTTATAATTCCATATGGCCTTTCACTTCAAGTCCTCAATAGCAATAGTCAAACAGATTATATGTTTACTACTTTTTGAGCCCCTTTGTTAGAGTAATGAAATCGTATAATGAATGATTTCTTGGAGTGCGTGGATGGTGCAGCTGGTTTAGCATCCCACTTGTTTCCGGATCAGGTTGTGATTCCTGTGGTGAGATTGAGCCCTGCACTGGGCTCTCTGCAGTCCGCACAGAGTCTACTTAAGTTTCTCTCTCCCTCTTCCTTTGTCCCTCCCTGCCTCCCCCGCACTCATGGTCTCTCTCTGTCTCCCTTTCTCAAATAATTTTTTAAAAATGATTTCTTGCTTTGAAGAATATACAAAATCATTGAATTGTCAGGATATATACGTGTTTGATGATAAATAATATTCTACTCATGTAATTGTCAGTGTGTGCAAAAAACAATGTATAGGATTCAGATTAGGAAAGAGATTGATATGATCTAGATTGATCCTCCAAACACTTTGTAGAGGAGGTAGGACTTATTTGGAGTCTTGAAGGGTGGATTGGATTTGGATTGGTAATGTTAAGAGAGGAAGATGTTCACTCAGAAGCAAGAACATAAACAATGTCAAATGGAATATGTGACATACAGTAAGGAAATTCTGTGAATAGATTACCTTATTTGAATTTTGGGATTAGTAAAATTGATATAGGTATATACTGGAATATTGGATATCAGCATAAAAAGTCAGAAGTTTACCGTGTGGGTATTATGGGAGTAGAGGTATTTGTTCGTATAACTATGATGGGAATGGACTCACAGGAGAGGGACTGGAGACAGGGAAACACAGATCAATCAAAATATAATTTCAGTTGGTCAAAGAGGAAGGTATTTACTCATGTCATTTGAAAGGAAACTTAAAATAATAAGTTGATTCAGGAGATACTTGAAGTTTGCTAGACTTTGTGAATAGTAACAAAAGAAGGACACAGGAGAAAGACCATTTCAACTTACTCTGAATTTTCTGTTCCATGACACGACAGATGCCAGTGCCTACATATGACTTGGTATAAAGTTGTTCTTCACACCTGCTGGAAAAATGACATTTCATAATAGGTTGCTTTTTCCTTATATGCAAGTCACTTGCATGTTAAAGTCACTTTGTTTGAGGTCTGACATTTATATTCTTTTATATTGGTATAGTTGTAAAGAGAAACTGTGTTCTAGATTCTTGGTCAGAGATTTATAAGAGAGTTTTAAAGATAAACTTCAATGAAAGACTTTGGTTTGGAAGAATAAAAATCCTACAATTCTCATCAATTCAGCGAATTGAATATCCTCCACAAAAGATACTGGATAGACCCTGTAAGGAGTACAGATATGATTAAACGACAGTCATGCCTTCAAAGATGTTATTAATAGTGACAAGTATAACAAAAAGAGCTGATGCAAAGCTGATAGTGAATGCCATAGTATACGTAGAAGCAGTGTGCTATTGTAATCAAAATGGACAGAAATCACTCTGGTGAGGGAACCATGGAGAGTTACATGGGACATTTGGTGTTCAAGGTGGCCCCTGAGAATTTGGTCAGGGTTCATAAGAAATTTAAAATATTTTTGTTTAGAAAATATAAATCATCATACATTGTGATTCTCTCCTTTGCTTATTTATATCCTCTGGTATGTTCACTCAAAATTTTTATTTTATTGTGTAGCCAAAAAGTATTTAAAATGTGAGTATCTAATACATAAAAATGTAGAGAGGATGTCTAAGATCTGATGAATGGAGAAATTGACAGTTATCTGATAATTACCAAGCTTTTACTAACCAGTTCCAATTCCTTAATATTTATTTTATCCACCTGTATTTACCAACCACATTAAATGGCAAAGTTCAAAAATATTAAATTAACTTAGCTTTAGTGAATTAATGCTGATGCTTAGCACTGGTTCACATTTAAAACCAAAGAAATTCACCACTGGACATATTTATTAATGTTTAAGTTTTTTTGTTTATCATGTTCTTCTTTGCAACTGTGGAATTGGCTAGATAAGTTTCTGTGCCTATGTTACATCCTGTTGTGGAACCTTGCCATCTGGGCTATAACAGTTGTTCACATATTCTCTTTTTTGTGACATACTTTATATTTAAAGCAAAAATATGGGAATTATTTGGACTCAATATAGAATGTATTTTATTCCCTCATGTAGAGAAATGTGTATAAAAATAAATATGACATTTGTAGAGGTTGTACTACACCAGATTCACTGAGTAGTGATGGAAGCTAAGTTTCTACAGATAATCTGACTTTTCTCTTAATACTTTTTTTCTGCGTAGCTTAGTTTGTTTAGCATCTGACTCACATCATGATTTCAAGGTTGTGGGATCCAGTTCCGAGTTGGGCTCAAGCACTGGACATGGAGCCTGCTTGAGATTCTCTCTCTCCCCCTCCTCCTCCTCTCTCTCTCCCTCCCTCTAAAAAAAAAAATGTTTTTATCAATTTTGATGCTTTTAGCATTAAATAACAATTCACAAGTGAAAGTCCTTTAAAAATAAACAAATTCAATATTTTACATTAGATAAAGTCAGGCATTAGGAGATTATAAACACAGTTGCTCAATAAAGTTATTAGAGATTCATATTTTGCTCAGCCTTTCTCAGCCTGCTGGCTATATTTTAGGCATAAGCATTAATAACCACAAAGTTTCTGTTGAAATTCTCATGTAACATCTTTATCTAGTTACTCTTGAGGCTGGTTGAGTAGCACCTCATCTTGCACTTCTCTTTTTCCATAAGATAAACCTTTTCCAGTGGTTCACAGCATAGTTCCCATTACATGTCATTGACCATAATTACATTCTATGCTTGTAGCTAAAATGGTGTTTGATAAAAACTGATGAAAGAGCCACAAAAATGGGCTTCTTAGGTTAGAAGAAAGGAGGAAATTGCTTTGGGGAAGATAATCAACACTGTTCTCTGTAGAATTACAGTATGTCAGTCAGTACTGCTAGTTATGTTTGGCATCCAGTATGAAAGCTGGTGATATTTTGAAGTCATAGAAAATGAAATCCTCCATGCAAGTCAATATTATTTCAGCTTTTCTTGTTATTGATGAAAAAACTGAGGCCTTGGAAAGCCAATTGATTTAGTCAAGAGTGGGGCATTGTGTAGTAGCAGGACTTGAATTTGGTTTACCAGATTTCTTCTCCATCGTTTTTCTCTATTATGACCTTTTTTTGTTTTATTTTTTGTCTTTTATTAGGCTAGTTGAAAAATACTGAGTTTGTGGGGAAAAATGGAGCAATACAGTTGAAGTTCTTCTGGCTTACACCTGTATAGAGAAAGTAATGATTATGTCTTTGAAAGATATTTCGCATGAGAGTCTTGTTTTAAACAAATAACTTAAAATAATAGTAATAATAATAATAATAAAAATAAACCCATGTTAGCTTTTGGATTTTTAAGCCAAGGATTAATGAAAGTATAATTTTTAGGTTATTTTTTAAATTAATTAATTTATTTTTTTAGTGTAGTTATTTTTGTTGAAATTTATGATAAGGAAATATAAGGGTGCCCTTTTCTCTGTCTTTTTCAGTCTAATATCTTAATCAAATATATTTCTGCCATTAAGATAAACATGTTTTTTAAGTTTCCAAATTATTGCATTTTCATCCTATTACATATTTTTCAAATATGAGTGTTGGGACAATTCTCTGTTGTTACCTATATATTTTATGCTGTAGTCACTAAAAAAGTGTTCAAAAGCCCTTTATTGCACTCTGACTTGAGCCTGGGGTGTTCTGCCACTAGTCTTACCCTTTCCGCAACAAACACATTTCCCATACCTTAGAAAGCCCTCTTATTTAAAAAAAAAAAAAAAAAATTATTTATTTGCGAGAGCATGCTCCTGTTTGGAAGTGGGGGAGAGGCAGAGGGAGAGGGAGAATGAGAATCTCCAGCAGACTTCCTGCTGAGCACAGAGCCCAATTTGGGGCTCAGTCTCACCACCTTGAGATCATGACCTAAGCCAAAATCAAGAGACAGACACTTAACTGACAGCCACCTAGGTGCCCCACAGCCCTCATTGAGTCACATTTATATGCAAGTCCATCCCAAAGGCCCAGTAGTGCCATATTCTTCACTTTGTGGGAATTAAGTTCTGTATTTATGTTTTTAGTTTGTTCTCATCGTAAATAATTTTCCTTCATGTGTTGACTAACATTGTCTTTCACATAGCAATGTATGTCCACAGAATACTGATGAGAAACTTGGAGTCTTGGCATATTTCTCAGTCTTCCTCAAATCATACTCATTAGCAGCGTTCTATCCTGCTGTGGCAGGCCATCTCCCTTATATTTTATTGAAGATCTCCTCCCCAGGTACCTTTATTAGTTAGTCTTACTGCTTATTGAGAAAATGAGAAAAAAAACAAACTCTTCTCTTCTTCCAAAGAAGGGAAAGAATATATTTGGGAATGTGAACTAGCAGATGATAAGAGGAGCTGTTTTTATTTGTTGGGAGCTGCTGCTGAACTTCAGAGTCAAGTGTGTTAATTCCACATAACACAATAGGTCTTCTTGGCTCCCACACTATTTGCACTTCCAAGCCAGGCCTGGATCATTTTTGGTTACTAACTTGAATGTGAGCCATAAGTCATAGGTAGATCTTCATTTTGTGGATGTATAGAGGGCTCCCTGTACATTGACAGCGACAGAGTTGCATGTGTATCAGTGGTGTTTAATGTCTTTCAGTCCTTGCCTTAGACCATTCTCAATACTTCTTTGCTATGATTAATTCTCACTTACTACCTTCACATTTTTCTAGGACATCATAGGTAGTACATGAACTGATAAAAGAATCCTTCCTCCTACTCCCGACTCTACTTTTTGTATTCAATGAACATTCAGGCTATGTTGATTATCCCTGCTCTTATCCTTTGAAATTCTGGCTTTTATCTCAGATCTTTTACAATAACCATCACTAATTTATCTTGGTTATCAGTATGATTACATTTTCTGATTATTATACTTTGTTCTGGGAAAAGTACTCCTAAACCATCCCCTGCCTGATATGTCTGATTTGCTCTTGTATTATTCCTTGTTCAGAAATCAAGGCCCTCACACTGGCATCCACACCCTCCACAGTGTGGTCTTGGTGCTCCTTAGTCTTTTCCCATGGGGCTTGCCCTTCTCAGCATATACTTGATTCAAATTGTACTTGTTTAATAGATACACATTGTATTTCCCTATATCCTTGCAATGTAGTGCTTTGCCTTTCTGATGGAATACATTCTTTTCTGTTGCCCCAAATGCAATCTCTTTGAGATCGAAGCATTCTTCAAGTTCATCTCATGTGCTTCCTTCTCCCTTAAGCTTTTATTTGACACTCTTGCCTTCTTTTACCTCAGTAGTTTTACTTCTCTGTTTTCTTTTACTGCTCTTTATGGTACTCTGAATCAGGGGTGGTGTCTTAGTCACATGAGCCAGTATTTCTAGTGCATGGTTTTTATGACCTCTGACTAGCTTTTGTGGAGGCTTTGAGACTGTAAGCTCACTGTTATACTGAAAACACATCTAATTCATCTTTTAACACTTAGGTCAAGCTCTTCTGATTCACAGCAATATTCTGTTTGCTGTGTTTGTAATTCAGTGTCAATGCCAAGTAATAACATTTTAAAAGTTTTTTTTCCAAAGATTTTTATTTATTTATTTGATAGAGACAAATAGCTAGAGAGGGAACACAAGCAGGGGGAGTGAGAAAGAGAGAAGCAGGCTTCCCGCTGAGCAGGTAGCTTAATGTGGGGCTTGATCCTGGGTCTCCAGGATCATGACCTGAGCTGCAGGCAGACGCTTAACGACTGAGCCACCGAGGTGCCCCATTTTAAAAGGCTTTAATGTAATTCAACAATTGATGTACTATGCTTTAGTGCTCTTTATTTTATCTGTATATCCTCTAATTTTTATTTCTTTTCATTGGCACTAGGCAACAGATATCTGTGACCCTAATCCAGTCCTGCTGCTTATGCTTTGTGTCTACATGTATGAAAGGCTTCCTACATATCTCCCCAAGAAGGTGGTGCCCTTTCATTGTACTCTACATGACACTGTGCTGAGACAGGTAAGGACATATTTGAGGCCAAAATATGTGGAGTTAAACACTTCACAGGGATTTTAGTTATTTCTTTTCTAAACCAAGATTAACAAAAGTATCACTATGATATATTAAACCTTAGCAATTTATAGCAGCACTGTCTACAATAGCCAAACTATGGAAAGAGAAATGTGGTATGTATATACAATGGAATACTACTTAGTCATCAAAAAAAAAATCTTGCCATTTGCAATGATGTGGATGGAACTAGAGGGTATTATTTTAAGCAAAATAAGTCAGTCAGAGAAAGACAATTATCATATGATCACACTCATATGTGGAATTTAAGAAACAAAACGGAGGATCATACAGGAAGAGAAGAAAAAATAAGACAAAATCAGAGAGGGGGACAAACCATAAGAGACTCCCAATCTCAGGAAATAAATTGAGGGTTGCTGGAGGGGAAAGGGGTAGGCGTAGGGGATAACTCGGTGATGGACATTAAGGAGGGCATGTGATGTAATGGGCACTGGAAATTATATAAGACTGATGAATCCCTGAACTCTACCTCTGAAACTAATAATATATCATATGTTAGTTAATTGAATTTAAATGAAAAAAAAAAGGAGGGGGGCAGGCAGAAAATGAATGATGTTTTGATACTTCATTTTTGCACCTATAAAAATGTTTGCCATCTTGGGGCACTGGCTGGCTTAGTCGGAATAGCATGTGAAGCTTAGTTGCAGGGCTGTGAATTCAAGCCCCACCTTGGGTGTAGAGATTACTAAAAATTAGATAAACTTAAAAAAAATAATAAGCCTTAGCAAATGTTGCTTCTTCTAAAGAAGGTTTAGCAGAGTGAAAGGGACCATCACCCTGCAATGAAATGATGACTTTAAAGGGCAAATTTTCTGAGAACACTTGAGACCCATTTCATTTGCAAGGGGACTGATACTGTAAGTGCAAACTTATGTACTGAATATACTCAGCTTTCCTTAAGGGAGAAGTTTGCACATCCAGATTCATTTTATCCAGACAGGGTATAGAAGGGGAAATAAAAATGAAATAACAGGGCCACCTAATTCCCACTCTAGGATCTTATATGTGCAAGAGGTGCTAAATGTGTAATGATGGATTTTTTAATTTAGGAAAAAAAGTCCTCTGACAATAATAGATCTGTATAAATATGTCCATATTTATGAAGTGTTCTCTTTCAGAAATATCTTGTCAAGGACCATTGACTTCAGTTTGTTTTTCAAGCTGTTTGTTTCAAATTTATACTTGTGAAATATCTTCTAGCATACAGTTTTAAATAGCTTATGCTTATCTAAGATGGTTTCTTCTACTAGTTTTCATAAAATCTTCAACCAGATTTATAGGGTACTCCTTGTTTTTGAGGACACTGTTGTCTGATAGAATCTTATTTCGTACAAAAGTTGCCTTATTTCTTTGGTCAGATCATGTTTATTCCTTTTCTTCAGGCTGTTTTAGGTATTCCTACTCATGTTTAGTTAGGACTTGTCCAGTGTCACTCTTCAGAAGATATGTCTTGGTGATCTTTGATTTGTAATTGTAACTCTGAGAAAATACATAGCCTCTGTGATGATATAAGTGATGGTTTGTAAGGATTCAATTAAAAATCGGGGAAAATGCAGGTTTTTGTCTCCACACGTAAAGGGCTCAGTTTAGGGTAAGGAAAGCCTCTCCTGTTTTTTTGTTAACATACACTGAGATATGATTCCTTTTTAGGAATTTTTATTTCCTTTTTCATCAGGAAAAAAAGATTTAAAATTATTTAGAGGATGTTTTCAACAGTATTTACTCTGATAATTCCCTAAATGAAATGATTCTCAAAGCCTGGAGCTGTAATTATATTGGAGAGGTCTTTTGACTTAAAAATAAAATTTCTAAAGAGTTAGAAATGTTTTGATTAAGCCTGCCAAAGCTAGGAGGAATCTGAATTAGATTAAGCAGTGATTAATTACAGTTAGGTTTAATTCCAGTTCTATAATTTTGTCCGTGTGTTTGTATTTCTTTATGCTGTTCAGTTGCCAATATTTTTAAACAATTGTTAACAACAGTAATGTTTAAATATAAATTTTAATTGTGATCTTAAAAATCAAATGAAAGCATATTAAAATGGAAATAGTTTTTTCCACATTTAGCTCTTTGAACTAGATATAATGTTTGTATTTTAAGATTATAGATGAGGGTTCCCTAGCTGGCTCAGTAGGTAGATCATCCGACTCTTGATCTCTGGGTCTTGCATTCAAGCCTCAATTTAGGCATTTATCCTACTAACAATGAAAAAAGGGGAAAAAAAGAGTATAGATGAAATTATACAGATATAACTTTTATTTTTCACAAATTTAGTATGTGTCTTTTGATGATAACAAATTTAAATGGAAGAAAATGTGAGTTATAACAAGCTTTAATTTTAAATTTCATTTAAGAAAAATCACTGATTTTGAAATTGCTGAGAACATTTGGCATAGTTTGCCCCTATGCATCAACACCATAAATGACAGTGCTAAAGTCATTGAATACCATTTTTACCAACATTTTCATCACTCTAACATAAAGAAGAATCCTTAAAAATGGCTACTAGAATTGAAAAAATATTTGTGCAACTATATGTCAGTAATAGGCACATAGAATCCTAGAACCAGTAAAAAAATAGAGTGATCAGTGGAAAAAAAATGTAGAATGTGTGATTTTCTGAAACATTTTAAATGTGAACTTTTCTTCTCCCTTTTTGAAACAGAATTAACACAGAAGTACAGTAGTTAAAGATAACTACAGAATAGTGAGAGATAAGCTATTTATGCAAAAGGTGCATAAGGGGAATTGAGGTGTCAAAGCTTTCTTTCTTCCCCTTGAACAGATTTCCCTTGTCCCTATTTACCACTTACCATCCCAACTTGAAGTCGTGGGTGGAATAGTCTGAACACATGTGAGCCCAGTGCCTTTGTGTCCTTTATAGGATATGACATAATGAGAATGAGTGGCTTTCTTAAGATCTCAGGGCTCATTAGGGAAGTTCCAGGAGTAAAAATCAGTATCAGTTCACAAGGAATCCACAGGATTTTCTACATTTCCTTTCAGAAAACAGAAATTAGTTCTCTGGTGCTTAAAATTACTTGGTCTGCTCATTAATACTTCAAATTCATACATATATACATACATAAAAAATAACACATTGGGTTTGTCTTGCCCCCATTATAACTAATATGAGTAAGTACGTAAGAAACGTGAGAACCTCAATTCCTTGGTGTAACGAAAGACAGAAGAAAGTCCTCAGCAACAATGTACTTGTCCTGGTAGTTACCAGAAATTCTCTTGGAAACATAAAGCTAGTTAATTTAACTTTTTATTTATATTTTTAATATATATTTTGTTAATTTTAGAGAGAGGCAGAGAGAGAGCTGAGGGAGGGGCAGATGGACAGGGAGAGGCACAGAATCTCAAGCACACCCCATGCTGAGTGTGGAGCCTGACACAGGGTTTGATCTCATGATTCTAAGATCACAACCTGAGCCAAAACCAAGAGTTGGACATTTAACTGACTGAGCCACCCAGGTGCCTCTAGTTAATTTAATCTTTTTTATTACATTATAGTGTTCCAAGATTCATTGTGTATGCCTCACACCCAGTGTTCCATGCAATACATGCTTTAGTACCCACCAGCAGGCTCACCCTTCCCCCCACTCCCTCCTTTCCAAGACCCTCAGATTGTCCAAAGTCCCTCATGTTTCATCCCCCTCCCTGCTTTACCCCAGTTTACATTTCCCTAGGTGTTAGAGTATTTAGATTAGATTGGATCTCACTGATACCATTTGTATCCTCTGCCAGATCGGCTTTCACTTCCGCCCTTAGAGCTTCTAACTTGCCCACCAAAGGTCTTTTCCAACGTAGCCATTGCCTGGATGATTGTTACCCTGAATTCCATTTCTGTCACATTTTTTATGTCCACATCCAGTATTTCTATGACAGGTGTTGCAGCCTCTGAGTTTTTCTTCTGTTGGGTGTCCCTCCTCCGAGTTATATTGGTGAGGGTGGTTGAGGGGATGTATAGCTGAACATATCAACCATGGTCCTGGCGATTTGCCTGTTGGAAGATTTCGGAGAAATCAGAAGTCACCACCAAAAAGGAAGAAGAAAGAAAAAAAGAAAGAGAAAGAAACAAAGCAAGAAAAAACTCAGCGAAAATGGGCCCCAATGGTAGGATTTACATGGAACAAAAATAAAAATGAATAAAGAAAAAGTAAGAGAAAGGGGGAAAAAGCAAAAAGCAAAACCCAGCCCAAACAACCCCCAAGAATAATATTTATATAGTACAAAGGCAAAAAGCAACACCCAGTATTACTGACAGAAGAATAAGATGGGAAGGTGAATACAAGCCCTCTTTATGGGCGAGTTTCTCCTGAGTGTATCTTGTTATTATTGTTAGAGGACTCAACTTTCTAGAAATATAGGCAAATTAAAACTGGTTTATATATAGGGGTAGTATTGAATAGAAATGAAGAATTGCCTTGAACCTTAAATATGTATGTATACTAGAAAAAAAGAAAGAAGGAAACAAACACACACACAGGTATAGGTATGCAAAAAAGTTTAAGTTAAAAATTTATTATGGAATGTTGTATTAAATATCAAGTTGTAATAATGAGTTGGTTAAAAAATAAGAGAGCAAGAATCGTAGGAATGAATTTAAAATTTAAAAAACAAATTTAAAAATGAAAAGAAGTTTTAAAAAAAATAAAATAAAAAGCTGTATCTATAAAATATACAGGTTTTGGGGTAGTACCAGGGGCTTAATATATTGTTTTTTCCCCAATGTTGGGGTTTTACAGTTTTATGGAGACCCTTTGGTAGTTGTCCTCTTTTTCTTCTGGCTTGCTGTCTGGGGGTGGGGCCTGCCACCGTATTTTTTGGTCAATGTTGCTTGGGCTGAGTCTCCCCACCCCTATCAAGGGGCTTGGCTCTATGGGAACTGGTTTTCAGGCTTTTGTTCTTTGGAGGTTTTTGTTGTTTTGTGGCTTTTTGCAGCTTTTTGGAGAGTCAGAGCAAAGTAAGCTGTCTGCACCCAGACCTCCCTTTCAGAGAGTGGCCTCCGTCTGCTGCACTCTGGATGGTCTGGGACACACAGACTCCCCCTCTGCCCTCTCCCCTGTACCCCCCACCTCTCACAGGTAGGGCGTACCCCCAGTTGCTAGCCGAAATGGCTCCCGAGGCCCCCACTTGTTCCTTCAGTCCCGTGCCACAGAAACCGCGAGTGATATGGGTTTGTGCGAGCTTGTCGCTGTTAGGATGGTTTCTGGAGCCCACACCTATGCTGGGTGCACTAGGACCCTGTGGTGCCACACATTTCATGGAAGGCTTCCGGAAGGCTTAGGGAAGGCTTCCGGAAGAGTGACCTCCATGGCAGGTTGCAATGGCCCAGCCCAAGCAGTGGTGTAAGCCAAGTTTCAGGGGCTACCCCTACCCCTGCCACCAGGTTTATTCAGGCGCCAGGGAGTGCCTTCTACTGCAGGCCTCAGACCATAGTTTTATGTCCCTGCTAATGGCCATGAGATTCCCCCAGTTGTCTCTTTTTTTTTTTTTTTTAAGATTTTATTTATTTGACAGCGAGAAACACAGGGAGAGAGGGAACACAAGCAGGGGGAGTGAGAGAGGGAGAAGCAGGCTTCCCACCGAGCAGGGAGCCCGATGTGGAGCTCGATCCCGGGTCTCCGGGATCATGACCTGAGCCGAAGGCAGTCACTTAACCAACTGAGCCACCCAGGTGCTGCCCCAGTTGTCTCTTAAGACCTTTTGCTTTTGAGTCCTTTTAACCTGACTGCAAGTTGATGCTGGTTCCTAAGCACAGGGCACTTTCATATTGGGGTATTACATTCCAATGGGTCGCTTTTGGTGGCTCCCTCCCCCTTCAATTTCTCCTACAAAATCAGTCCCAGCACTCCTACTCTGCTTTACCTCTCTGCTGATGCTCTTCTGCCCCTGTAGAGATCCGGAAGTGTGTAGTCTTACATCTCAGGGTAATTTCATGGGTGTTCAGAGTGTTCTGTAGATATTTAGCTCACTTCTGGGAACCATTTGAAACAGGGCCCCCTACTTCACCATCTTGCCCCCTCCCCTAGTTAATTTAATCTTTAATAAATCTACCGTATTCTGTACAAGTCACCATAATCACTTAAGTCACTGTAATCACACATGGTGCTAATTGTTAACTCTTCAGATATCTGTAACTATACTTCCTGGGCTGCGTAAGTTGCACTCACCGTGTTTTCACTCTAATTTGGCCCATCATTCATTTCCCTCATCTCATCTTCCTCCTCTGAGTCAGTACTTTCCATGAGCACCTGGAACTTTTCCAGTGTCTTGTTTGTTTGTTTGTTTGTTTCAATCTGCATTATATTCTACATAAACACCTGGATGTTCACAGTTTTCACGAAATATTCTCTCTAAAAATGAAGTAACTTGTCCTCACACACCCTCCCTGTTTTGGCATCAGGAAGGGACAGCCACCCCCTTGTTACACTATGTTTCGAGTCAAGAACACCATCATTTTCGCCCTGGGCCTCTGTTTTTTTAAATTCTTTTGACACTGAGCCGCCTGAGTATTCTTTTTGTAAATTGGATTATATAAATTCTGTTTTAAATTCTCCAAAGATTTCCCTTTGCAGTAAGAATAAATCCAAGTTGCTAACTTTGGATTTTAAATCTTTGATAATCAGGTGTTTTTACATCTGTCATTTCCTTGGTTGAAAGCTTAAAAGTTTTTTCTCCTTGCCTAGTCGGCTAAACTATATATATATGTTATGTTTAAATGGAAAGTCTGCTTTCTTCCAGTTAGTGCACATTAAGAATATTTTCGTGATTAAAATGTGTAACTTGCTTTGATGAAAATAAGTACTAAATTATATATTTTTAAAATTCATGATCTTTATCCTCTCCTTCAATATAGATTCTACTGAAAAATCCAAGCTTGAAAAACTTAGTGTATAATGCTGTCATTGTTGGAAAAGATGCGTCTGACTTCTCCCTTTCCCAAACAGGCAACACTGTGACAATAACTCCAAAGTAAGTGTTTTTTTTCTTTTAAATTTTACTTCACTGAAAATATCAACCCTAGATATTTAATGAGTATTATAATTTTAAAAGAGTGGCCTGGATTTGTTTTTAACTGGTGTACATAAAATGAAAAGATCATCACTCAGACATAGATAAATTATGTATTTGTTGCTGAGATTCCTCACCAATTTTGTTAAAATAATTCTAGGAATATAAAACAGTTGCTTATGATATATGCTTTTAATTTTAGTTTATTTTGCATGCATATGGGTCATAAAGGTTAGACTAAAAGTTGTTTGTAGGAACCTCAACCCAGTGTGTGATAAATTTATATATATATATATATATATATATATATATATATATATATATATATGTTATATATGTTTATATTATTACTTGTGTATATTTTGTGTAGGTTGTATATATCATAAATATAACATTATTATATATTATTTTGTTTATATGTTGTATATAGTTGTTTCTGAGCAATGTGTTCATTGTAGAAAATTTAGAAACTATGAAAGTACAAAGAACAAAAAAAGTGAAAGACTGATAATCTTACCTCAAGCATACCCTCACTTGCCATTTTTCTCTCTTCCTTCCTGTCATTGTGCTTATATGTGTGGATAGATGAATAGATAAGTACTCAGCATATATATATATATATATATATATATATATATATATATATATGCTCCGAAATTATCCAAATTAGTGATTTTCTTTAAAGTTTCATTTCTGTTTGATTCTGTTCTCATGATACTTTTTTTTAATGTTTCTACTACTGTCCTACTTTCAAAAATAAAGTACAGATGAAACCCCTGGAAAATAGTCTTGAGAAATTAAACATAAGCATAATATGTGACTCTTTCCAAATCATATCTATTAGATATGTCAGTAGTTTTAATGATTGTAAATATTCTTACTACAAAATATAAGGATGATAAGAGAACAGCCATGTTAATATCAGAGGGGTTCACAAATTTAATAAGCACTAATTGATATCAAGCAGCTTGAATTTTTAGTTGTTGCTTTTGCATTCAATAATTTTTTCCCAGTGCAAAGTGACAGATTATAACTACTAATGCTACTTCACCTGGTTATCTTTTTGGGTTTTAACTATACGTTAACTTGAGTTGCTTTTCACATTATAATTATTACTACTTCTAGCATATCAAACACAGAAATAATTGGAAATAAAGGCCATTTTAATTGCATTCAAAGTACCAAGAACCCCAGATGTAGGAGCACCATTGGCTTGTGTCATTAGCCTGTGTTTGTTTTCTTCAGTTAGTGCTCCATGCTACAGACTGATAATTTATAAATCTGAATATTCGTGGTTGATACTACATCCAGATTGAACTGAGTGTGAGGAACACAATTCTGCACTCCCTTTTTCTATATTATAAATTAAATGATTGGAATAAAACTCCTTATAAAAAATCCCACCCATTTGCCAAGTTATTACATGTCTGTTATAAAGTACAAATTTAGTAATACACGTTCCTTTGAACATTGTCACAGTCCCATTTTTCTTCCCACAGGACTTTGATAATTGATCTCTGTTCTCTGCCTTTCAAATAGGTTGATACAAGTGAAAGGGATTTAGAATTCTGTCTGCCTTCTTTTTTTTTTAAACTCGTAAACCCAGTATTCTCTTCCGTTATATCAAAGCTCTTGTTAAGTGGGAAGTTTTCTGAACAACCACACTAAACCCCTGATATTTTAGCTTAAAATCACATTTCAGTTAACAAAATTAACACAGTGTTTATTATAAATATAAAGCCTGTACATAGCTAAAAATTTGTTATAGGAAAGTATAAAGAAGAAACAAAATCACCTAGAACGCCATCAGATGAACACAATTAATTCATCAGGTCATTTCCTTCTAGTCGTTATATATGCACAAGTATGCTTATTATAGCATATGCCAACTTAAATATTTACAAATGATATAGTACTATATAATTTTATATATTATATAATATTTTCATTATATGTGAATATTAAAACAGTGCTTATTAAATATTTGCTATGCACAAAATCTATATACATGCACTTTGTGTACCTTTTCAATTTAATCATCCTAATAGCCATATTAGTGTCCTCATTTTCCAAAGGAGGACATTGAGCAGAGACATTAAATCTTTTGCCCAATTTTCTCTGCTATTAAATGGTCAGGTGGCAATTCAATATCAGCCAATCTAAATCCATTGTTGACACTTACTCAGTTGACACCTGCACACGTGTGTGTGTGTGTGTGTGTGTGTGTATGTGTGTGTGTGTATCACATGAATATGAAACCGTTGGCATGCAATAAAATGGGGCTTTGACTATTTGTAAGCAATCCTGAAGATTCATGACATGTAATTGAATCATTTTTTATTTCTCTAGGAGCTGGTTTATGAGAATATTTCACTTGGGTAAACCCAACAGGCTACTTCTTATTAACTTCTCAGCAGTGTGCCTTTTTTCTATTTTTTTCACCATTGCACCACTTATGGTCTATATAAATATAGACATATTTATAAATATTCACTTCTTGAGGTTTTAATACATGCCATATATTCATGTATATCTACTCACACATGTGATCATGAGTATATACATTCATATTTTGACCATATTTCGCATGTACACATATACGTGTTTTCAGCTTATCTTTTTTAATCAAAATTTAACTTACACATGCTTAACAAGTCAGGTATGCAGAGGAGTTTAAAATGAAAAGCAAGTCCTCTCCCCTCAAATCTTTCTCTAGAAATCCACTTCATGAGCCAGCGACTTTTCACTCCTTCATTTATGTCTGATTTTAGTTCTCCCAGTGATTACCTCCAAAATCGGAACAATCTATATTATCTTTGCCAGTATTTTTGTTACATCAAGTTGATTCCTTTTTTAAGTTGAGAAAAATCAATAAATTCTAAAGAAATGCATACAGCCCTTGAAGTCTCTTACCTTCACATATACTGTTCTAGAGCACTTTGCCTTTTCCTCCTAATTGGACTGATTGCTTTCCAGACCAATTAAAGAGATCTCAATATTGTACTTCTTTGGGGTGATATTATTTATTTGAGAGAGAGAAAGAGAAGGAGAGATAGCATGAGCGGGGGAGAAGGAGGAGGAGAGAGAAGCAGACTCCCCAGTGAGCAGACAGCCTAATGCAGACCGACTGAGCCACCCAGGCACCTCATTATTGGATATTTTTTATTTCTCTTCAATAGAAACTAATATCTTTCTCTTTCTTAATTTACTTATTTATTTACTTAAACATCCTTATGAAATATAATAAAAATATGAGAGTTAAATTTTCCAAGATTTTGCATTTTTAAGTATGTCTTTATACTACCTTTACCCTTGATTTATTTATATTTTGCTAGGTTTATTATGCTAAGTTGAAAAGATTTTTCCTGATAATTCTTAAAATTGTTCTGCTGTCTCATTATTCAGTATTTCTGATGAGAAAGTCTACTATAATTCCGTTTTCCAACACTTCTAGTAGTTTTTAGGATCTTCCATTGTGTTCTGATACTGTTCTAGAATGCATCAAGGAGGGTCTTTTTTTTGTTGTTTTAAAGATTTTATTTATTTATTTGACACAGAGAGAGATCACAAGTAGCCGAAAGCAGAGGCTTTAACCCACTGAGCCACCCAGATGCCCAAGAGAAGGGTGTTTTTTAATTCACCACCTGGGCAAAAGTGAGTCCTATGAAGTTATTTTTTATAAGCCCTGGAAAATTCTCATAAATTATTTCTTACCTAATACTCTCCCCTCCATTTTCTCATTTGCCTTTTTCCAACCTGTTGTTGTTGGATATTGAACCTGTTCATTGTATTCTTTATGTATCCTATATTATCACTAATATTTTTTATATTACTGTTTTTTCCTCTTTTTATCAACAAGCCTTCTTTTCTATGTGTTTTCTTTAGGGTAGGGAAGCAAAGAGAGAGAGAGAAAATGGGAATCTCCTATATATGAATATTTGTAAGAGTACTTACATTTTTATTATGTATCTCTTTCATAGCATCCTGTTCTTAAATTGGGATTATCTTTATAAATGTTGCTGACTTTTTTGTACTCATCTTTTACTAATTATTTTTATTTTCTTTTATATCAGTTTTTAATGTTTATTTTGTTTTCAATTTTTCATGTTTAAGGATTTACTCTAATGCCTTGTGGTACTTGTTTATCCATTCATATGTAATAATATAGCAATAAAAAAGTATATTATTGTTCTGTGTATACACACAGACCTCTGCCTTAGGGTGAAAAACATTCTGCTTTTAGGCCCAACTGCCCAGCACCCTACACCAACCTTGAAGACAGTGAAGTTGTCTGAACCCCATCTTGCCCTCCATGCAAGGGGGCATTTCTGGAAATGGGGTCTCCAGGAGTCTATAGGCCAGCTTTGTTTCCTTTACTAACCTCAGTTCAGATGCTCGTTGACAGCTTCTTCAAACTAGCAGCCTTTAAAAAAATCTTCTAATTTTATTGGAATTTCTCTTAGGTGATAAATCTGGGTTTCAGATGCCATTGTGGTCTAGAATCCTACTGTCATGTCATTTAACAATTAAATGCTGGGCTTTGATACTATCTTGTACAAACTCTATGATTCAGCCTCATTTTTCTTATTTAGAAAATGAGGATTGAGTGCCTGGATGGCTCAGGTGGCTAAGCGTCCAACTCTTGGTTTTGGCTCAGGTCATGGTCTCAGGGTTGTGTGATTGAGGCCTATTGTCATGCTCCCTGCTCTCCGTGGAGTCTACTTGTCCCTCTGCTCCTCCTCCTCCTCTTTCTGTCTCTCTCTCATAAATAAAAAAATAAAAAAAAATAAAACAAGGATTGCAATATTTATCCAAAGTTTTGTCAATAGTAAATATAATTAAAAAGGCAAAACACTTAGTAATGTAACTGGAACATACTTGAAGTTTGTCCCCCTCCCCCATCCCAATTCGAAGTGCCAATGATTCATAGATGAAATTATATTAACACTACCCACAAGTGTTTGCAGTCTAGCAGAGTGTCCTACAAACAAGTTCACAATGACGATATAATTTGATAGTTGTTTTATTTGTGTTGCGTGTATAAAACTAGAGGAAAATGAAAAAAAGCACTTAAGTATTCTTGTGGTAACTGTGGACATGTTTCCAGAAGAGATAATGCTTAAATCTCAATATATGGAAAACAATTATTTCCTTTTCTAGATGTAGTTTGTTTTATAGGTTTGAATACTATTATTTGATTGTTCTTTAAGCATCTTTTTAGCTAGGCTAAGTAATGTCATAGCTTTTGGTTGTTACAAATAGGGTTCAGAAAATATTTTCTTAAACAGCAGCATTATCATGATCAGATATTACATAATTGTCTATGTGTACCACATCCTTAGAGGCTGTCTAAATCATGATTAATAATGACTTTCTCTGGCAGCTGTGGGTTGAAATTCCAAGTGGTATCATTTATATAGAAGAGATTAAATAGGTATATCAACATGTAAACAAATATGTTTACTTTTGCATCTAATTTGATGCTTAAATTTAGCCACAACCATAGAGTTACTGCATAAAAGTGAAAGTATACTTTTGGAAGAACATTCTGTTTCTTTTTTCCCTCATTATTCTCATTGAGCCATATGGGAACTGACATTGACTGATATGTTTTAAATTATTTTCCATCTTTTCCAAAAGCCAAGTTGAAGTACCTTACAAGAGACATGTAATATAAAGATTTTTTTTATTGAGAGGGAAGCAATTGAAATAAAAAGAAAATAAAAGGAAGAAAATTAAGATAAAGGCTATAATGATACACATTTTTAGAGACCTAAGACACTTAGCTAGGTGGACCATCCATTTGATTTTGAACTTTCTAACACAGAAGGAATTCCCGGCATTTACATGCCTCAATACAACTACAGCATTTCAAAAGGAACATCTGTATTCAGCAGAGACTCAAATCTTCATGGTCCTAAAACTAGCCACTGATCTCAGAAAAAGGGTATTTTATTTAACAGTGTGTTTCATGGGATTTTAGAATAGATCTGTACATTCATTTATAAAGTGCATGTTATTTAGATTGTGGTCATTCTCATAGACCTTTTTAAAATTAGCTTCCATGGAGATCCAAACTGTTAACAAGTCCTATTGATTTTACCAAATATATCTTAAATTTGACATCTTTTCTCCTTATTACCTATTCCACATTAAGTTTAATGTACCATCATCTTTAAACTACACCGCCACAATAGACTACTAAAAATTTTCTCTGCTGTCTATCCTTTAACTTAAAATAGCAACAATTTGGATGCTTGGGTGGCTCCATGGGTTAAGCCTCTGCCTTCGGCTCAGGTCATGATCTCAGGGTCCTAGGATTGAGCCCCACATTGGACTCTCTGCTCAGCAGGGAGCCTGTTTCCTCCTCTTATCTCTGCCTGACTCTCTGCCTATCTGTGATCTCTGTCTCTGTCAAATAAATAAAATCTTAAAAAAAAATAGCAACAATTTTATAAAATGCCAATTTTCTTTTATGGGGCCCCTGGGTGGCTCAGTTGGTTAAACATCTGCCTTCAGCTCCGGTCATGATCTCAGGATCCTGGGATTGAGCCCCACATCGGGCTTTCTGCTCAGCATGGAGCCTGTTTCCCCCTCTTTGCCTGACTTTCTGCCTACCTGTGATCTCTGTCTCTGTCAAATAAACAAATAAAATCTTTAAAAAAAAATAGCAATTTTATAAAATGCAAATTTTCTTTTATGGGGCCCCTGGGTGACTCAGTTGGTTAAACATCTGCCTTCAGCTATGGTCATGATCTCAGGGTCCTGGGATCCACCCCCACATCAGTCTCCTTGCTCAGCGGGGAGCCTGCTTCTCTCTCTCCCACTGCTTGCCTGCCTGCTACTCTTCCTGCTTGTGCTATCTCTCTCTCTCACTGTCTGTCTGTGTCAAGTAAATAAATAAAATCTCTAAAAAATTTTTTTCTTCTATCACTCCTCTGCTTAAAATATTCCCATAGCTTCCCATTACCATTAAGATATAGGATGAGTATCTCAATGTGGCCTTTCATAGCTGGCTTTGGGATATATCTGTATCACTAACAGTCTTCCTCTCTAAGCTTCAGCACCACTGGCATTTGGTTAGTTCTTCAAACAGTTAATTCCTCCTACCAGAGGCCTTGGATACTTTTTTCCTCCCCTGCTCATTCTGGCTAACTCGTTTTCATCCTTCATATCCCACCTAGCATATCCCTTTTCCTGACCCTTCAGACTATATGACACTCCCTGTTATATGCTCTAATACCATCTCCCTAGCACATACATAGTTCATAATTTCCACATTTATTTTGTGATGACATAATTAATGTCTGGCACACCCTGTAGAATGTTAAGATCCAGGAGATCAGCAATACTGTGGGGGTTTTTCCAGTTACTATAGCCCAAAATTTAAAACAGTCAATGAAACATTATAAATTCTCTAAATATCAATTGAATTAATGAATGATTGAATGAGTGAATGACTTGATCTAATGTTGAATTTTAGAGTATCTAGAAAATCCCAAGTCACCCACAGGAATCCTAACACAGAGTTTGAGCCTTTATACCTTGAAAAAGATCTCAAGTTCAAATATCCTTTGTTCTTAATTAAATTCAAGTCCATGAGCTTTTCATAATGACCAACAAAATACCCTTTGCACAAATATGAGGAGATTAGTGATGGCATATCTGAGTAAAAATCATCCCCATTCCTGCTACATGTGAGTTGTAATTTTCCCTAAAAAGCTATTTTGAGAGTATTTATTAATTTTGAAAGTCCCTATTTCACTTTACTTTTTGCTGCTCCATAGGCTTACCCATTCAACATTAATTCCACAAGGATTTGGGGAAAGTTAAGTCAGAGTTGGACACTGAGAGAATCTATTCCCATCTCCACTTCCAAATACGGGCATCCTAAGGGAAGGCAGTAGGTGATAGTTTGCACAAAGGACTAACTCTGATAACTATGCTAAAAGCCAGAGCAAAGCAAAGGTAAAATTTCCCCCAAATTTTCACCCACAGCTGGGCAAGGCAAGGCGAGGCTGAAAGATTTAGCCAATTAAGAAAGACTGAGCCCATTTTGTTTTTATTCAAGGACTTCATTACTTCATAAAAAAAGTGAAAACAAAAGTTATCAAAAGGGTCATGTCCCTATGTCTCTTGTGCAGGTTAATACCCCAACAGAATGGCTTTTGTTGATGAATGCATCATGCCTTGTAGGACACTCTGTTGCTGACAGCCAGTTTTATGTTGCAACTAAGCAGTTTTATAGCCGGTAACTCTCCCCTGAAGGGGCTAGGTAGTAACCCTCCTACTTGCATCAGAATGTAGGAGGTAATGAGAAACTGATGACACCCTCTCAGGGGAGGTAGGGAGCAAGGGAGAAAGGTTCTTGTAGTAGCTCTTCATGTGCCTCTATGCTCTTCTGTTATGGGAGGATCACAAATTTTCTGCCAAGACTTTATCCACTGCAGTTAAGCCTTGTATATGTGGCCTCTGTGTGGCATGCCAAGTAGCCCGGATGCCATGGTGTAGACATTCCCCTAGAAACCGGTGAGTGAAATCTCCCAGTCCATAGACTCCTTACCATTTTACTGTGTTTTAGACCAGAAAGTCGAAGTATAAGAGGGATGGATGTGGCTTTCTGTTTTCCTAATTTTATTTATGTATTTCTCTCAAAAATCCTGCTACTTATATACCATTAGTTTGATTCCATATTTAAATTTTATTTTTAACCATGGATTTAAATATTTTTTGAATTTTTAGTCTTGCTCATTTTTTTATGTGACCAAAAGGAAAAAAAAAACACAAAAATACCCCCAGAATCAGTGATATGATTAAGAGTTCATCTAAACAGCACAGAATGTCCTAAGAATTCCACACAAAAATACTGAGATGATTTTCTGTGGCTAACTGGAAATTCATTACTTGGTAAATTATATGTACATTTGAAAGGAACTGTAGATTTTACAGATTGGATCAAGGTGTTTTAACTGACAATAACCGGATTGTAGGCTTGCTGAGATTTGCAGAGGTCTTCAGTTTTATTGTACAAGTGAGTATATTGCAGAGTATAGGCCCTGGGCATGTGATCTACACTGAAGTGTTAATTGTTGTGTCTTTTCAATAAAATATTTCTTCTTTTATCTTTTACTAAATAGAAACCAAATTAATATCACTCTGAAATTCACCAGTCGCTTCCTTCGTCCTGCTGAAGCGTCACTGCTATTAATTTCAAAACCTAAGCATGCAATAGGAGGGGCTACAATGACTTTTGCTCTTAAGGGTGAAGTCCTCAATTTTAAAGCCATTGTAAGTAGATTTTACCTATTTTGTAACATAGGCCACAGAGTGTCCCAAGCACATCTTTTCCTCCAAGTGTTATCTCTATATAGCTCCTATTCTTTGGGGTCTTGTGTAAAGACACATGTACACATGCTTACATTTGCACATTTCTTCACTTCTGTGTCTCTGATATTCTTGCTCTGATACTCTTTCTGTGGAAATAATTCTTCATTTTATAATTTGCTTGTATTGGGTGTTCCTTTAAGGTCATATTTTTAGGATTATATTTGTTCTTTTCATGATGGAGTCATTTGCTATACATATAGCGAGTTACATTCCCTTCTGCTATGGAGACCTGTGATGTAAGGTAAAGCAGTTCCTGGTCTGCTGTCTATGTTTTTGTTTGAATTAAGCGTTGGTGGTTTATGCAGCAAAGAAAATGTTTCTCTTCTCTGATGGAACTTTCATCAATTTATCTTGAGTATCCCAAGAATCAAATCCATTCTAAAGATAATGCTAAGACTGGCATTTATTGAGAGATGATAACATTCCAGAGAGAATTCTGTTCATATCTCAAAGGATGAGAGAGGATTTTTCAATCTCTATAAAATGGTTGTGATATTGCTATCATTCACTTTTTGTAGCTGTTATCTTGTCTAAATATTATTTTATACCATGGATATCTGGTAAAGAAGCAGTAAACTTGTTATGTCACCAGATTTCCACATGGATTATAAAGAATTTGGGGTGTTCAATGGCATGAATAGGAAATAAAGAGATTGACTCCAGTAATGAGCAGCTGTGTGAGGAGACCAAGTTGCTCACATGGACAGACTGGTTTACAAGGTACAGACAGCCAGAACAGGAAGTGGACACGTGATTGTCATTGAGATGTATGTTGTGATCTTCAGATTTCCTCTTGAATAATAAATTCTTAACACTTCTCAGTCCTCTCTCAGGAATTCTCTGAATTAAACATTGCTTTGCCGTATGGTTCTCTAGACATGGATGACTTTAGTTTGTCATTTACATGGTTCAAGGGCAGAAAAGCTGACACCTCAGGCCCACGCAGTCTGTTTATTTCTCCATCTGGCTGCTCATGGTTTTAGTCAACCAGGGAGTGGACTGGATAAGAATAGAGAAATAGAAATAGATAATAACATGATCATTCTGAAAATGTAGACTTACTAGAATTTTATTTTCCATGGAAGTCCTTCAGGTAATTTGAAGTTTTAATTTTATATTTGTGCTTTTATTACAGTCCAAGTAATGTCAGTGTAGCCACCACATTATAACCCCGGGCATGCCGCACTCATACACAGATATTCATGCACTCACAGAGCCATATATGTGCACACACATACACCTGGCGTCTTCCTCATGTCATGTATGTTCGGTGTAGCTTTGACTGATTAATTTTCAAATGTAAAACCATGCTCAGTCATTAACAGAACCAATTTTAAGGAAATCAACTGAAGAGACACTATTGTGACAAATAATTCAAGGATGTGGTAAAATCTGTTTCTGTTCTTCCCACCCAGATTTTAGCAGTACAATATTTGTGGGACAAGGGGAATTACATAAATTAATAACATCACTGTAGTATTTCATTGTACTATTTTTTAGACACTTTAAGTTTATATAATTCAGGTTATTCTTTTTCATTACTTTCATATAGGATTGTTATGTTTTTACTTTAGGAAATTATACATTGCAAATCTCCATGTTATAAATGGAAAGAAATTAATGTGAATGTTAGAAATCCCTTCCATATTGCTGGGGACTTCAGGTACGTTAATACAACATTTTCATATAATTTCTTTGCAATTAGTCATATTCAATCTTAAGGTGAATAATTTTTTTCAACATGAACCTTTTTGAGAAGAAATTTTATGTGTTTGCATTACAATAAATTTATGAACATCATCAGATAAAACAACAAATAATTAAGATAAACCAATTTTTCTTAAATTGCTATGTGATCTATTTAAAGCTAAGATTGATCATATTAAATTTATGAATTTTGTCCATGAGCTGTTTGTTGAGATAGACTAATCTTTTAGTTTTTAAAAATGTGTAATTAATAGGCTTTTTACTTCTAATTTTATTCCATCTGTTAATTTCTGAAAGTGAAATATTGACTCAAGCACAACATGCTTTTTAACTTAAGGCATCTTGGTTAATTGAAACTGTACATTAACCATGCATTTGTGCATTTTGAGATATAACAACAACACAGATTTGAGATGAAAATAAAATGCTTAAGTATTATTTAGGGACACATTAGATAAATATCTTTTTTGTATGTATGTATGTATTTATTTATTTATTTTTTTCAGTGTTCCAAGATTCATTGTTTATGCCCCACACCCAGTACTCCATTCAATGCATGCCCTTAATGCCCACCACCAGGGTCACCCATCCCTCTGCCCCCTCCCCTCCAAGACCCTCAGTTTGTTTCTGAGTCCAAAGTCTCTCATGTTTCATCTCCCTCCCTGATTTGCCTCCCTTCCCATTTCTTTTCCTTCTACTGCTTTCCTCCATATTACTCCTTATGCTCCACAAGTAAGTGAAACCACATGATACTTGACTTTCTCTGCTTCATACTAGATTGTTAATAATTAAATTCTTTTCATTTTTTACATGTAACATTAAAAGATAATTCTTTTCACTCAGCATAATCTCCTTCAATCCAGTCCATGTTGCTACAAAAGTTGGATATTCATCCTTTCTGATGGAGGCATAGTATTCCATTGTATATATGTACCACATCTTTATCCATTCATCTGTTGAAGGGCACCTTGGCTCTTTCCACACTTTGGCGATCATGGCCATTGCTGCAATGAACATCCGGGTACATATCACCCTTCTTTTCACTACATCTGTGTCTTTGGGGTAAATACCCAGTAGTGCAACTGCAGGATCATAGGGTAGCTCTATTTTAATTTTTAAAGGAATCTCCACACTGTTTCCAAAGTGGCGCACCAACTTGCATTCCCACCAACAGTATAAGAGGGTTCCCCTTTCTCCACAGCCTCTCCAACACTTGTTGTTTCCTGTCTTGTTAATTTTGGCCATTCTGACTGATGTAAGGTAGTATCTCAGTATGGTTTTGATTTGAATTTCCCTGATAGCTAGTGATGAACATTTTTTCATGTGTCTGTTAGCCATTTGTATGTCTTCTATGGAGAAGTACCTCTTCATGTCTCCTGCCCATTTTTTTATGTGATGATCTTTATTTTAGTTGTTGAGTTTGAAGAGGTCTTTATAGACCTTGGATATCAGCTCTTTGTCTGTAGTGTCATTTGCAAATATCCTTTCCCATTCTGTGCGTTGCCTCTTTGTTTTGTTGACTGTTTCCTTTGCTGTACAGAAACTTTTTGTTTTGATGAAGTCCCAGAAGTTCATTTTCACTTTTGCCTCCTTTGCCTTTGGAGATGTGTCTTGAAAGAAGTTGCTGTGGCCGATGTCAAAGAGGTTACTGCCTATGTTCTCCTCTAGGATTTTGATGGATTCCTGCCTCACGTTGATGTCTTTCATCCATTTCGAGTTTGCCTTTGTGTGTGGTGTAAGAGAATGGTCTAGTTTCATTCTTCTATACATAGCTGTCCAATTTTCCCAGCACCATTTATTGAGGAGACTGTCTTTTTTCCACTGGATATTTTTTCCTCCTTTGTCGAAGATGATTTGACCATAGAGTTGTGGGTCCATATCTGGACTCTCTACTCTTACAAGTATCCTTATAAACTTACATTTTGACGCAGAGAATTGTCAGTGACACCCATGTACTGTTTCTATTATGCACTGTTTCCATCAGCTTTAGAGAGCAGATCCTCATAATAATTGTTTTGAGACTAAAAACTGCATGCTTATTATTTTAGTATTTGACAATATCCAGTTTTTAAAATCACTGTATTCCCAGGCTTTTGGTAAGTATCTTATCAATAATCAATTATTTTTGACAAAACAAAATTTTTTTGTTAAAATAGTTATTTGTGAATTTATGTTTCCTATGTTCATGTGAGGGAAAATTTTATTAAAGCGTTATATCAGAATGTAAGGAACAACAAAAAAGTCACAATATGTAGCATTAATCCAGTATTAAACCATACCCTTAAATAAACCAAATGACTGACTCCAGTTCTTCAGAAGAAATCAAGAGCAAACATAATTAATCTTAACATTCTAGTGGTAGAGCTGAAAGGAAATATCAGATTTCCAGGAATCGGTCGACTATTATAGTTGTATGTCTTTCAAGAAATTTTAACATTTTATTGTTACTTTATGGTTTACCTCACACTGAATTAAAATTCAATCAGAAGTGGTGCGTGATTTGTTTGGTAGAGGACAATGCTTCTTCCTCCTTTGTAGGAATGTGGCCCTAAACTTTGGCAATGGGCATATAAACTCAAAATTTTAAAACCATTTACAAAATTTATAAAAATTAATATTTTACAACAGGTGTGTATTTTAAAATTTAAAAATAGTACAATAGAAAAGAGAGGATATTTAATAGCTAATTCTTTTGTGGACTTTTATATTATAAATACCATAACAAAGTTAACTTTTAATGTTACACTTAAAAAATGACAACAATTTAGTTATTAAAAATCTAGTATGGAGGAGGTTCAAGATGGCGGAAGGCCAGGTGACCGCATGTCAGGGAGTTCCCTGAAGAAAGCTGAATTCCAGCAAAAAAAAACACTACAGGACCACTGTGAACACCCATGAAATCAACCTGAAATGTGATATTTCGCACTTTTGGATCACCACGGGAGACAAGGACCATCAGCAAAAAGGTAGAAACAAGTAAGAGGGACCGGAGGCTTGCCCCCAGAGACAGGGGCGTGGGGGAGGAAGTCCGCAGAGCTGAACCATTGAAAACAAACTCCCCAACACGAAAGTGTTCTGTGAGAGAGGAATAACAGCAGATTACGGCCTGAATCGGGGCGAGACAGAAAAGGGAGCCCGCGGCAAGGCAAGGAGACTTTTTAAATTTTTTTTTCCGCTGCTGGCGCCAGCGCTGCCACCACCCCCGCAGCTGCTGCGAGAGCGGCGGGCGTGGATTCTATTTTTACGCCGCTGCCTTTCTCTCCCGTTTCTCTCCACCCCGTGGGCCGTGCAGACCCCCCCAGGGAAGGCGATTTTACAGACTTGCGTGGGACCGGAGGGGCTGCGGGTCCCCGGGCACAGACAGAGTCGCGCGATCCAAAAGGAGTTGTGGCTTTGAGGTGCGGGAGTGAAGCCACAAGCGGGGGCGGGGGCAGAAATCAATACAACGTCTGCACCAGCCCGGCTGTGACAGGCTGCCAACCGGAAGGCTGGAAAGAGCCCCTCCCTGTGTAGAGGCTCGCTCTGAGAGGGAGGTCTGGGCACAGACATCCTGCTCCGACTTGACTTCCTCAACTGCTGAAAAAAGATGCAAAAGAACAACGCCCCGGTACGAGAGAATTGTAACCTGAGGAGTGGGTTAGCATGGAGACCAGCCTCTAGCAAGGGGTCGGAGAGACGCAGCCCAGGTAGAAGAGACCGAAAACAGCCCCGCAGACCCCGCCCCCAGAAAATAAGCCAGAAGCTCAGGAAGACAACACTCCAATGCGAAACCCCAAATGGGGAGGCTGGGTGAACATGGCGGCGGCCACCGGGCGCTTCCTAAATTCTGCTGCATGAAAGAATGGGTGAATGGTCCTGGTGGCAGGAAGTGTGGACAGATGGATCCACTGAAGTGTTGGGAAAAGTGTCCCAGAGAAGGGAACAAGAATACGAGATGGAGAGGCTGGGAGCCAGGAGAGCGCCTCCAGACCAGGTTGTTCACCGGAACCAGAAATAGAAGCCACTCTGCCAGGAGGAGCGCAAAGAGTTCCACAATACCTTCGCTATACAGCTCTCTGCAACTGCACTTCATGCACAGAACAGTTCCTGCTGCTGTCGGCTGGCTTCCGTTAGCAGTCTTAGTTCCAGAAAGAAAGAATGTTTAACTTTGCATCAACAGGCAAAGAATAATTAAAATATAATTGAAAGTATGAATTCTGGGGTGGGCGCCCCCAAGCGTGTGGGTGCCCCCGAGCGTGTGGGCGTCCCCGAGCGTGTGGGCTCCCCTGAGCGTGTGGGCTCCCCCGTGCGTGCGGGCGCCCCCGTGTGTGCGGGCTCCCCCGAGCGTGCAGGCGCCCCCGTGCCTGCGGGAGCCCCCGAGCGTGCGGGCAATCCCGTTCATGCGGGCGTCCCCGAGCGTGTGGGCTCCCCCGTGCGTGTGGGCTTCCCCTGTGCGTGTGGGTGCCCCCATGCGTGTGGGCTCCCCCGAGCGTGTGGGTTCCCCCGAGCGTGTGGGCGTCCCCGAGAGTGTGGGCGCCCCAGAGCGTGTGGGCTCCCCCGAGCTTGTGGGCGCCCCCGTGCGTGTGGGCTCCCCCGAGCGTGTGGGCGCCCCCGAGCGTGTGGGCTCCCCGGTGCATGTGGGCTCCCCCGTGCGTGTGGGCTCCCCCGAGTGTGTGGGGGTGTCCCCGAGCGTGTGGGCTCCCCCCAGCGTGTGGGAGCCCCCGAGCGTGTGGGCTCCCCCGTGCGTGTGGGCTCCCCCGAGCATGAGCGTCCCCCCCGGGTGTGCGGGCGCCCCCGGGCGTGCGGGCTCCCCCGAGCGTGTGGGTGCCCTTGTTTGTGTGAAGATGTGGTACATATATACAATGGAATACTACGCCTGCATCAGAAAGGACGAATATCCAACTTTTGTAGCAACATGGACTGGACTGGAGGAGATTATGCTGAGTGAAATAAGCCAGGAAGAGAAGGTCAAGTATCACATGGTTTCACTTACTTGCAGTGCATGAGGGGTAACCTGGAGAACAGTGGGAGAAGGAAAGTAAATGGGAACTAGGGTAATCCAGGGAGGGAGACAAAACAACAGAGACTTTGGACACAGAAACAAACTGAGGGACTTGGAGGGAGGGGGGTAGGGGGATGGGAGAGCCTGGTGGTGGGTACTGGGGACACCTAGAGCGTGGAGCACTGGGTGTTGGGAATGGGGAATGAATCTTGGAACAATGGAAAAAAAAATTTAGTAACAATAAAAAAAAAATCTAGTATGAAGCATACTTTAAAATAAAACAAAATTGTCTGTATACTTTTCCCCAAATTATATGCAGTGCAGGGACCAGATTTGGTCACTTTTTAATCAAAATTGAACACTACTTTTTAACAAAAATGGCAACCCAACCTAGGTTTAACTGAGACAGGATTTACCCACATGCCTCTGTCTACCAGATTGGTTGTTCTCACATTCCTCTTTTGTAGAATGCAACTATTTCTTATTATATAATGGTTTTTTACATGTTATAAGATTTGATTTCCTAGTATTTTGTTGAAGATTGTGCATTTATAATCACAGGGTTTAATGGTCTAATTATTTTTTCTAGTGATACATTTATCTATTTTTGTGTGTGTATCATTAATACAAGCCTCCAACAGTGATTTGTAAACCGATCCCTTCTATTTTTTTTTTTTTTTTTTGGAAGAGTTTGTGAAAGATTGGTACTAATTCTTTTCATCTTCAGTAAAATTCACAACTAAAGCCATCTGGGTCTGAGCTTGCTTTGTGGGAACTTTATTTCATTACCGGTTCTCTATTATAGGCCTAATGAGATATTCTGTTTCTTAAATTAGTTTTGATAGTTTGTGCTATTCTAGGAATTTGTACATTTCCTCCAAATTATCTTATTTTTGACACTGAAGTTTTCTTAATACTCTTATAACCCTTTTTTTTTTTTTTAAGATTTTCTTATTTATTTGACAGAGAGAAACACAGCCAGAGAGGGAACACAAGCAGGGGGAGGGAGAGGGGGAGAAGCAGGCTTCCTGCCGAGCAGGGAGCCTGATGTGGGGCTTGATCCCGGGTCTCCGTGATCATGACCTGAGCCGAAGGCAGTCACCTAACCAACTGAGCCACCCAGGCGCCCCACTCTTATAACCCTTTTTTTCCTCCTGAAAAGTCAGTAGTAATGGCATATCTTTTGTCCTTTATTTTAATAATTTGATCTTCTTTCCTTTATCCTTGATCAGTCTTGGTAAATATTTGTCAGTGTTATTGATCTTTCCAAAGAACATTTTTTTTTAATAGTCTCTATTGTTTATTGAGGTAGGATTGACATATTAAAAAAATAAACTGCACATGTTTGATGTATAGAATTTGGTGAGTTTGGACATAAGCATGTGACTATAATACTATCGCCACAATTAAGGTAATCAACATATCTGTCACTTCCAAAAGTTTTCTTGTGTTACTTTTTTTTAATAGTAAGGATGTTTAATGTGAGTCTTAACCTCTTAACAGATGTTTAAATACACAGTACCATGTCGTTCCTTCTGTTGTATATCACATCTCTGGAACTTATTCACCTTGCATATTTGAAGCTTCATATAACAACTCTCCATTTTATCCTAGAACCAATTCCTAGCAACCACCATTCTATTCTCTGCCTTGTGAGTTTGACTATTTTAGATGTTTTTTATATTTATATTTTAAATTTATATTTTGACCAACTCATGTAAATGGAATCAACCAGTATTTGTCCTTCTGAGATTGCCTTATTTCACTTAGCATAATGTCCCCAAGTTTTGAATGTGTTGTCACATATTGCAGGATTTCCTTCTTTTTTTAAAGCTGACTAGTCTTCTAATGTAATATATACACACACCACATTTTCTTTACTCATCCGTCTGTTGATGGACATTTGGGTTCTTTGGTTTGTTTTCCTATCTTGGCTATTGTGAACAATGCTGCAGTGTGCATGAGAGTAAAGATATCTTTTTGAGATTCTTATTTCAATTTTGTTGGATAAATACCCAGAAGTGGAAGTGCTGGACCACATGGTAATTCTACTTTTAATATTTTGAGGAACCTCCCTTCTGTTTTCCATAGTGGCTGCACCATTTTACATACCCATCAACCGCATACCAGTGTCCTCTTGTCCCCTTTCTCTAGATAATCACCAATATTGTTATCTCGTGTTTGTGTGTTTCTTTGTTTGTTTTAATAATAGCCACTCTGACAGGAGGTGATATCTTATAGTGGTTTTGAAATGCATTTCCCTGATGAATATGGATGTTCAACATGTGTCCATATATGTGTTGGCTATTTATATGTCTTTTTTGGAAAAATGTCTATTCATAACTTCTGCTCATTTTTAATTGGATATTTTTGGGGTTTTGTTTTTTTGCTTTTGAGTTGTATGAGTTCTTTATAGATTTTGGATATTAATCCTTTATCAGATGTATGATTTGCAAATATTTTCTCCCATTCGGTAAGTTGCCTTTTCATTTTTACATTACTCTTATATAAGCTGTAGTCCATTTCCCCCTTTTTTGTGATATTTTTGTCAGACATACTGTATCACTGGTGTTAAAAATCGTTAATGTTACTAATATTTTTTGGTATTTCTTTTTTCATTTTGTGTAATTTTTGTGATCTTAAGAAAGATAGAAGAAAGGACAATGTATTAGTTTGCTAGGGCTCCCATAACAAAATACCATAGACCAGGTGGTTTAAATAACAAATTTATTTTTTCACAGTTCTGGAAATTAGAAGTGCAAGATCAAGGTGTTGGTAGATCGGGTTTCTTCTCAAGCCTCTCTTCTTGGCTTGCAGATGACCTCCTTCTTGCTGTTTTGTCAAATGATCTCTTCTCTCTATGTGCACATCCCTGGAGTTTCTGTGTGTCTATATTTCCTCTTGTAAGAACACCAGTCAGAATGAATTAGGCCCACTCTCATGGCTGGATTTTAACCTAGTGGCTTTTTAAAGGTCCTGTTTCCAAAGGAACATTGTAAGAGTACTAGGGGTTAGGGCTTTAATACATGACATTTGAGGGAGGACACAATTCAGCCCATAACAGAAAGTACAGATTTATAATTTTCATTGCATTAGCTTTCTTTTTTTAAAATCATTTATGGTTTATTTGTTTCTATGAATTCATGTTATCTTCTGGAATAACTTCCGTGGCTCAATCCAGCTTTGCATTCACCCACCTCAGTTTTTGAACAGTTTTTCTTTTATTTTCACTCTGTCTTCTCCTTCCAGTAATTTATTACCCATGCGTTGGTACATTTAATGGTGCACCAAATACGAAATACGTGTGAGACTCTTTTATTTTTCTTTATTCCATTTTCTATCTGTTCTTCAGATTGCATTATTTCTATCAGTCTTCAATTTGTTAATTCTTTTTTTTTCTGCCAGTTCCAATCTACTGTTGAGCCCACCTAGTGATAATTATTATTATATTTGTTTTTGTAGTTTCTAACTCCAGAATTTTTATTTTGTTCTTTCTTAAATTTCAGTCTCTTTTTTGATATTCTCTCTTTGATGTTACATTGTTGTCATGCCTTCCTTTACTTCTTTAGTCATACTTTCCTTAGTTTTTGAAGACATGGATAACAGCAATTTTGAATTAATATTCTGATAATGATAAATCTGATAACTGGTTACTTTAACATACAGTTCCTGTTGCCCACTTCTTTTCACATTTTGTCATTTTTTAAGGTTGAAAACTAGATATTTTAGAATATATATTGTATCAGCTGAATACTGGTCCTATCTCCAATAAGATCATTAATGATATTGGTTAATTTTTTAACTGACTAGCTAGCTTATTTTATATCTGCCTCCTCCCCACAGAAGACTCACACAAAGTGTGAAGCCTCTGATGTTACTTTTCAAGGGACAGAGCCTTGGGCATTCCCACAGTCAATCTGGGATGACAGTGGCTTTGGTAGGATTCCTTTTGACCATCTCTTTCCACATCCACATCCAGATAGTAGATTCTGCTGATTTCAGTTCTAGAGGAAATATATATTGCTCCTCAGACCAATTCAGTCAAATATAGGCTCCTTTGAAGTAATAGTTCGGTAGGTCAGTGTTGAGGTTTATTCTGTCCCCACAAGTGATCCTCCCAGCTGTCCCTTTCCCCCGCGAATCTACCAGTCTACTCCCAATTGCTTTTCACCACAACGTGCACTAGTTTTCACTGATCCCTTGACTTGATCTTCTTCATGCTTTATTGAAAATGAAATCAGTTCCTTTAGGAAGAAATTGAGAGCTGTTTTAAGCCCAGCTAGCTTCTCCCTCCAGGCAAAATCTCCCAACCATGGCTCTGTAACTGGAGGTTGGGATAGTGTTGCACTTTTCTTTGCATACCACCACATATTAAGAGCTAGGTACGACGTGAGATAGGGGACCATAGCTTTAGGTCTTCTTGGCTTGCTTCTGCCAGCACTGAGGAACCATTTTAAAGCTAAGGCAAGGACATTCTCACACCCATGTAGTGCCTCTGTCCTGTGAATTGTTGCTGGACAGAAGAGGGATCCCCCTACTCTTCTCAGCTGCACTTGTCCAAAACTTGGCTTCAGCAGCTTGTAGTGCGGCAGGATGAGAAATGTCGATTTCCTACCCCTCCCAGAAAAGTAGCTCTCCAACTAGGAGCTGGGTAAGTTGAGAGCCTTGTATTCTTAGCTGTGCCAATGAGGAGTAGGGTTTCTGTCTTACTGAGTAGGGAAGGAAAAGGGAGTGAGGGGTCTTGGTTCAGATGCCACAGATTACAGCCTTTCTTACTGAACTTGGTATTACTGAATAGATCTTTGTCTTTTTCAGTTGCTCTATGCCCTCCGGATAATTTCCAGAGAATTAAAATAGTTGGTTTTTACAACTTTTACTCATTTTCCTGGGGGAGTGTGTCTCTGGCACTCTCTTGTTGTCATGCTGGAACAATGTTTGCTTCAAGTTTTATTTTGCCCATTGTTACTTTAGACACTCCAGGCCTCTCTTACCATTTGTATGGTATGTGTTTCTTGACCTTTTGCTCCCAGTCTGTTTGTGTCTTTGAACTGATGTTATAGTTTTTCTAATATGTTTGTATTCCTTTTGTCAACCTCTGCCTTTTTAAACTTTGTGTCATCTTTGATACAGTAGGATTTATAGCTGCCATTTGGGTATTTGTTTCCTCCCTTCCTTCCTTTCTTCTTTCCTCCCTTCCTTCTCTTTCCTTTCTTTCTCAGAGAGAGACACATTGAGAGAGGGAACACAAGCGGGGGGAGAGGGAGTGGGAGAAACAGGCTTCCTGCCAAGCAGGGAATCCTATGTGGGGCTTGATCTCAGGTCCCTTGGGATCATGATTTGAGCTGAAGGCAGACACTTAATGACTGAGCCCCCCAGGTGCCTCTAGGTACCTGTTTTCTATGTCTTATGTCTTCGTTCCTTTATTTCTCCATTACTTCTTGGTTTTGTAGTGTATATTTATTTTTTGTCTAAATTTTTATTCCTTTTTCTATGTCCTACCTTATTTTTCTTATATTCTTAGATTATAATTAGCATCCTAACTTAATGTAGCTCAAATTAATATCAAGTTAGTTTCAATATAATTCAGAAATTTTGCTGCAATATATCACCTTTCCGTAGCCCCTTATTACTGCTATTCTTGTTATACCCATTACATCTTTACACATTATAAGCCCCTAAAGCAGTTATTGTCTCACAGTCTTTTCATTAAAATCAGAAAGCAGAATTTAAAAGTTTGCACAGAAAAAATAGAAAAAAATATATATATACAGTAATCAATTCATATATATATATATATATATATATATACATATATATATATGTCATCCCATTGCCTTCTGTCATCTAGGGTTTCAGATGGGAATTCAGCTGTTTAATTTTACTGCAGAGTTGCACAGATATTAGTCAATTTTGTCTTGCTGCTTACTGTGCCTTGGCTTACTAACAGTTTTCTAGTTTTTGATTGTCTTGGGTTTATTCTAAATAAAATTATTTTGACTTCTTGGTTGTGTAAATTAATATTTCTCTTCAAACTTGGGAATTTTCCATCATTTATTTCTTCGCATTTTTTTTTCTGCTGCTTTCTTTTCAGGATTCTGATTAGGCTTGTGTTTTTATGCTTATGGTATCTCACAGTTTTCTGAGGCTGTGTTAATTTTCTATCATCATTTTTTCTTCCTGTTCTTTAGAGATAATAATTTTATCTGACCCATTTTCAGACACACTAGTTCTTTCTTTTGCAACTGCAAACCTGCTATTGTTTCCCTCTATTTTTTATTTCAGGTATTGTACTTTTTAAGTCCAAAATTTATAATTGGTTCTTTTGAATAACTTCTCTTTTTATTAGTATCCTTTATTTGGTGGGACATGACTGTCTCATAGACAGGATTGAAGACATTTGACATAGTTTGGGGATCTAGCATGCCACTTCAACCCCTCATATAGGCCTCTTGTTCCCCAGATCCTCCTTTGATGTTTTGGCAAGCTCTTGTTTGATCCAACTGCTGTAGGAATCTTAGGTACAATTGCTAGTGATTGTTTTCAGCAAACATCCTGTATATTGCTCTTTTCCTCTGAGTCAGGTCAATAAAGACAACACCTTACAAATGGAATTTTTCTAGGGAGCTGTGAGACCAATGAAAAAGTAACAATATTCAGGGATGGGACTTTTTTTTAATGAGCTCTAGTGTCAGTCTGTGCCCTCATGTGGCTGTAAGCCTGTGGTATTTTACAATTACCTTAGTTGCTAGGCTGCTGGTTTTCAAAGCTACTATACAGCAGTGAAAAGATGGGAGTTACAACATAATACAGGTTACAAGACCACAAACTCTGCTGTTCTTCTCAAGGTGTGGTGATTTATTTTAAAATAAACGCTATTTAAATTGTTGCAAGCCTTTCGTTAATTAACCAGAGTTCTGAACAATTTAATTTTTATAATCTTTTCCAGTGTTTTTTGCTTTTATAGGGTAATGAATGCATGATGCGTCTAACTCTGCCGTTCTTTGCCGTTCTTTTTTTGGTAGCCTAGTCGTATTATCTGACAAATAGTTTTTGTTTTAGAGGAGACTCTTTTCTTCTCAAAGTATAACCCTTGAATCAGCAAAATCAGCATCACCTGGGAGCTTGTTGGACAGAGTCTCAGGCCCACAATAATCCATTTGAGTCAAAATCTGCATTTAACATCTCCAGAGGATTTTTTTGTACATTAATGTTAGAGCATTCCTGGTCTAAGTCAAGATTATTCAAAGTTTAATCCATATATAAGCTATTTAAAAAGCATCTGGAAAGCTTGTTTTAAATTGAGGTTCCTCAGAGTGGAGAGACCAGATATGGACCCACAAATCTATGGGTAAATCATCTTTGACAAAGCAGGAAAAAATATCCAGTGGAATAAAGACAGTCTCTTCAATAAATGGTGCTGGGAAAATTGGACAGCTACGTATAGTAGAATGAAACTAGACCATTCTCTTACACCACACACAAAGGCAAACTCGAAATGGATGAAAGACCTCAACGTGAGGCAGGAATCCATCAAAATCCTGGAAGAGAACATAGGCAGTAACCTCTTTGACATCGGCCACAGCAACTTATTTCAAGACACGTCTCCAAAGGCAAAGGAGACAAAAGCGAAAATGAACTTCTGGGACTTCATCAAAATAAAAAGCT
>PITA01008685.1:0-10370 GCA_004023965.1 Spilogale gracilis | reverse complement strand
ATAGAAGATATACAAACGGCTAACACACATGAAAAAATGTTCAGCGTCACTAGCTATCAGGGAAATTCAAATCAAAACCATACTGAGATACCACCTTACACCAGTCAGAATGGCCAAAATTAACAAGACAGGAAACAACAAGTGTTGGAGAGGCTGTGGAGAAAGGGGAACCCTCTTACACTGTTGGTGGGAATGTAAGCAGGTGCAGCCGCTGGTGCAATGTGGAGATTCCTTAAAAAATTAAAAATAGAGCTACCCTATAACCCTGCAATTGCACTACTGTGCATTTACCCCAAAGATACAGATGTAGTGAAAAGAAGGGCCACATGTACCCCAATGTTCATTGCAGCAGTGGCCACAATCGCCAAACTGTGGAAAGAGCCAAGGTGCCCTTCAACAGATGAATGGATAAAGAAGATGTGGTACATATATACAATGGAATACTATGCTTCCATAGAAAGGATGAATATCCAACTTTTGTAGCAACATACTGGATTGGAAGAGATTATGCTGAGTGAAATAAGCCAGGTAGAGAAAGTCGAGTATCACATGGATTCACTTACATGTGGTGCATAAGGGGTAATATAGAAGACAGTAGGAAAGTAAATGGGAAGTAGGGTAATCCAGGGAGAGAAACGAAACAACAGAGACTTTGGACACAGAAACAAACTGAGGGACTTGAATGGAGGCGGGTGGGGGGATGGGATAGTCCAGTGGTGGGTACTGAGGGCACCTATTACATGGAGCACTGGGTGTGGGGAATTGGGAATGAATCTTGGAACTCTGGGGAAAAAAAATTAAGTAACAATAAAAAAAACAATTTAAAAAAAATAAATAAATTGAGGTTCCTGGAGCCCTCATCCGACTTAACTAAATCAGAATTCATGCAAATAGGGTTTGGGAACATGCATTTTGACCAAGCACTGCAGATGTTTATAATACACACCGAAGTGTGAAAACTGCCAATTTAGAAGCTACAGTAATCAAATAGGATTTCTTCCATTTTAATAACAGTTTATATTTCATTCTTATAGTAAATATTTCTATTTTAAGGAAGACATCGTCAATGTAATGAAGCAGGGACATTTCAGATGCTGTTTTATCTCAAAATGGTACATGCACAGTATACAAAAGCCCAATATTTACCTTACTGGTTTAGTCTGTTTATTTGTGTGTAAAATTGTTTTATCCTTGTGACTATTTTTTATCCAGAACAAATTATGACTCAAATAAATTGCTCTGATGCTTCACCTTGGATTTATAGAAACATAAAGAAACATTATAAATTTTTTCTGCCTCATAATTTTATGAGATTTGAATGAAAATTTAGTGCCTTAATTTAAATTAAAATCACCCTCTAGAGAGGAATTCTTCCTACATTTGTTTAACTCTAACTTTAAAATGATACAAGAAAATCTGGTAGTCTGATGCATGTCTAACATAGTTCATAGTTTACATTTTCCTACTGTTAATTTTCTCTTGTTTAAAAATTTTTAGTATTTAGTATTAGTGTAATTCCTTACAATCCTTATATGAAACTCTCAGAACTACCAGCTTAAGATAAAAGGACAGAAAGTGACGTTAACATTGTCAGTGAGCAAGAATTCCTGTCCCCTCTGAAGGTCCTTCTCTCTGGACTCAGAATAACATTGACATGAAGCAGATTAACAGGAGAAAATAAAATTTAATGGCATAAGTGTGGGGAATCCACCCAGACAAGGAAATTCCAGAGACAGGCAAAATGAGGTATATATGTCATATTAAACTAAGGAGAAGGGAGTAGGAGTCTGGGATTTTAGAGGGAAGGAATGCACCTCACAGGGGTAAAAGAAAAGCAGATGTTTGGGATGCCCGGATGGCTCAGTCAGTTAAGCATCTGCTTTCAACTCAGGCCCTGTGATCCAGTCCTGTGTCAGGGTCCTTGCTCAGCAGGGAGCCTATTTCCCCCTTCCAATCCTTCTTGCCTCTCTTATGCTCTCTCCCTCTCTCTCAAATAAATAAATGTTTAAAAAAAAAAAGTAAAGCAGATTTTTGATAGTTAGACATTTGCCCTGCCATACCAGATGGGTCACTCAGTTACAATTTATTTCTGCTAATAACCCTTATTTTGGGAAAAATCCCCAATTTAGATTCTTCTTTATAATCAAGGGAGATGCAAAAGTTTCTTTTGAATTCACAGGGTCTTGATTGCCTTTAGCTTAAAATAATTTGAATACCAAGTAATCCCACATTTTGGGAGCAGAGGCTATCCTGAACCCCTTCAACATTGAAATGTTAGGATGTATGAATGTCTTACATTTTAGTTTTATATGCAGTTGTATGTATGTTTGTATATGTGTTTATGTTTCAATAGTAAAACATTAGATTAATTTTATTATCTATTTTTATTGCAAAGCTCATAATAAAAATTTATTTTAATGAATCTTGTGGAAGGAAGAAATTTCTCTGCTCTTCATGATCCTTCTAACTAAGGGGTACCTAGGTGGCTCAGTGGGTTAAAGCCTCTGCCTTCGGCTCAGGTCATGATCTCAGGGTCCTGAGATCAAGCCCCACATTGGACTCTCTGCTCAGCAGGGAGCCTGCTCCCCCCCCCCTACTTGCCTCTCTGCCTACCTGTGGTCTATCTATGTCAAATAAATAAATAAAATCTTTAAAAAAAAAAGATCCTTCTAGCTAAACTGAGAATCAAATTAGTTGAGCTAGATGAAGAGGAGAAAATCAGATTTTGTTGGTTACATTAGGGGAATCCACACACATGAAATTCCAAAGACAGTGAGGCAACATGAGACTTATATGACCTAAGAAGAGACATAGGGGTGTGAGGGTACAAAGGGGAGGAAGACCATTAACAAGAAAGTGAGAAGAGATGTCTGAAAAACAGAAGTCGTCCTATTATACAGATATATTTCTTAGGTAAAGAGGAATTTCTGTTAATTGCTTTTTCCTGGTACAGGATTTCTTTTCCAATGAAAATTTAGTAGGTTGAGAGGAAGAGGAAGAGCTTGACCTGAATCTACTAGTTTTTGATTGCTTTTAACTCAAAATAATCACACCAAAATGGCCCATCTTGGTGCAGGCCACATTCAGCCCCTATAAAATCAAGTTTAAATAAATCTGTTAATATAATATGGATTCTCTTCAACTCTGCAGATAGAATTAGGCATTCCTGACATGACTCTTTGTGACATCTTTCATCCACATCTGGGGGATTATTTCCACACTATCCTCTACTATAATGTGGGCAGCCTATGACAGAGAGGATAGCAGATTCATAGTTGTATTTCCAGCACCTAGTCCCACATCTAAGATATAGTGGAGTCTCCATAACTGTTTCCTGAATGAATGAGCATTGTCACATAAGGACTGAATTGCTATGTAATTCCCAAAGATGGCATAATTACTAAAGCACTGATTAGCTATGTGTCCACATCTCGTGTCCAGCCCTGAACGAAATATTTCTCTTTTTTGAAAATAAGATTAGAAATAATGAAATCTATACAGCTCTGACAATACATTAAGACCGGTGTATGATTCCATTGTTTCTAGACTATAATTGTGCAGTCATTCGTGTTCTTGCTATATAAGAATTAATATTGCCTTTCCATATAATAGAATATCATTTTTTACCTATTTCATTTCCAGACTTTTTTTTTTTTTTTAACTAATCTCTACACCCAACATGTGGCTTGAACTCACAATTCTGAGATCAAGAGTGTGTGCTCTATCAACTGAACCAGCCAGGCACCCTGATCTTAACCTTTTTGAAAACATCTATGTTTTGAGATGCAGAATGAGAATATGTGGATTTTTTAACTGCAATTTATTCTGATTCTAATTATATTTTATGAGTGATGGAAAAAAATTTAAAAGAATGTTTTGTGGTTATCTGAATTTTGTTATAGTAGAATTCAAAATAATCCTTTTTTCATTTATTTTAGTGTCAGTTTAGTGGAATCCTCAACATTTATCTCTTTGCCATCTCAATTAACAGAATCTGGACAAGTCATTAATCACATGAACCATGGGTAAATATGAATATATTTATGGTCATAATTTTCTCAGGAAAAATTCTGAGAAATTAGCATTCAACTAAACTTGTTATCAGTTATACAGTAGTTTTCTTCTTTGAAATATTTAATTTATAGATAGAATTTATATTATTCACAGTTATTGTATTCTCTTATGTGTTACTAGGCTATGTGTATGAAAATTGAATAAATATGCACTTGATTAAATACAGTGGATTCTCATTATTTGTGATAGTTATGTTCCATAAACCTGTGGCACTCAATGAATACTGAACAATTATTCCTGGAAGAAATCTATGTAATCAGATAGAAAAAAACTGTAAATCCTAAAAACAACCCATCCTCGTAGATTCTGTTTTCTTCACATAGAGAAAATAAGGTTCAGCTGTGTTAAATGACTTGCATGAGGCTGACCCACTAAAAGGTGCCAGCAGATTGTTTCAAATCTTGTCCACCTGTCCCCAGAGGTGGAGCTTCTTGAACATTTCACTTCTGTACTGCCTCCTAAGTTTCTCTCCTCTGGTCATCTGCATATGAGAACTGAAGCAGAAAGGCCCAAGGTCCCCTTGTTTGACCTTAGCTGGGAACTGTGTGACCACTGACTGGAAGTTTTTGCCACTCTGCACATGTCCACAAACAACAGGGGAAGCCCTGTGAGTATGGATTTGGGGGTTACAAATCAATTGTAGCGATGAGACAAATTTGCAAATAACCAGAATTTGTGGATAATGAGGATCAACTGTATTTAAGCTTATTCTACCTACATTATGAGATCTGTATTTAGTTTCAGAAGAAACTTTGACTTTGGATTAGAGAAGCAGAATTTTCAAAAGTTAGATTGCTTTATATTTCTGATCTGTTTTAAACTACAGAATAACTATTTAATGTGAAATCGAATAAAAACAACATTGTAAAGGTTAAAGAAAATCAGGCAGAAAGAAAACAATGCAAGTAGGTATTAGTGAAATGCATGCATCTGTTGACCATTACTATAACAACTACTTAATAGCTACTATGTTAATTTTCTACCTTTGTTTTTGTGTAATGCTTGACAATGACAGTGTCATCCTTTTAGATGCAAAACTGTCAGGAGTCAAGGATTTGGCAATTTTTAAACCATAGAAATAACCAATGTTAAAGCCATCAGAAACTCTTAAGGTGATTTGTGCAGATCTTACTATGATTAAAAAGAATATAGTTTATTTTCCAAAAGTGAATTTTATTTAAGCCAATAGTTCTATGACATTATAAGAATTACTTTTATTATGCTTGACTTCTTCATTGGTTGGTTTGTCAGAAAAGTTGTTAAAAGGAACACACCATTTTTGTCTCACAATGTTTGTTTTGTTGAATACTAGTTACAGACTTAACTAAGGCATTCGAAATCTTCCTTTTAAATTTTCTCTAATGTTCAGTAAAATAATGAATTAATACCTTGAACAATATCATTATAGATACCGTAAGAATAGTGTTGGTATTTTATGTTAATTTCTTTGTAGTATGAAGTGATGGTATTGCTAAAAACTCTTCAGTAAACACTTCTAAGTCTTTGTCTTTTCAGTCTTTTGATTCTTGATTAAGCAACTGGCTGGCATTATAGATTTTTCCTGAATGGCTTTGAAATAATTTTTCCACATTAATTGCAAATGATTTATAGTAACACATATAAAACTGGAGTCAGATCTCAATGTTACAGGTATCTGTGAGCGTAAGTATCTCAAAGTTTGATTAGTTTAATGAACAGCAAAATTGAGTCTGCTTTTTCTCTTTTTTTTAAAGATTTATTTATTTTAGAGAAAGAGCAAAGAACAGGGGGAGGGGCAGAGGGAAAGGGAGAGAGAAAATTCTAAGCACACATCCCACTGAGCAGGGAGCCCGGTGTGGGGTTCAGTCTCATGACCCAGAAACGATGACCTGAGCTGAAATCAAGAGTCAGATGCTTAACTGACTGAGCCATCCAGGTGCTCCAAGTGTACTTTCTTAATTTGGAACGCAATATAGGAATTCTATATCCCAAATTTTAACATGATTTTTCTTCATATAATCTGGAATGGTTTTGATTAGTGCCAAAGTTTCATAATTACTGAAGCTATAGGTAAAGATATCTTTTTCATGTTATGCTTCTCAAATCTAAACCATTATGGAAATAAACAAGTATTAAGACATTTATAACGTGATTTTGGTTAAAAAGGACACTTTGCAAGTTCTCATTCAAAATAATTGTCAACTCAGCATGCAGTACAGCTGAAGAAGTGTGTCTTTTATGGTTTCAAACATTATTGATTATTCTTTCTCATATAGTCTCTTCCATTCATACTTATAAGTACTTTACTTTCTTAGATCCCTGCTGACAGCTTCCTGTGATAAAGTTAACATAAAGATATAGTGATACTGAGTATTAGTCAGGGAGAACAGGATCCACCATAGAGTTGCTAGGTTTCTGTAGATTAACTGTCAAAGAATGATTCAGAGCCCTTAGTTTAAAGGATTGATGATTTACTCCTCTGTACCTCTGTGAAGACTGTCTATCAAATCAAAGGTGAAAGTGGGACTTAAAAAAGCAAAGACTACAGTTTTTCAAGGAAAAGAGATGGTCCCTGGTTTGTCATGTCATCACTGTTCTGGGTTGAATGCTGAGCCCCAAATTCCTATGTTGGGTTAAAATAGAACAGTCTTAAGTTTACCCCAAAGGCTATTTATTTTTATGACTTTTCTTAAGAGATTGGTTAGAAGCACTTATTATGGCTTCTTTTTGGAGGGGGGTCTAATAAGTGGACTGCTTGCTGTATACGACCTCTATGCTCTAGTTCATGTAGCAGACAAATCTTTATTCACTTTCTCAGGGATCAGCTGAAGTATCCACAACCCCCAACAATCAAATCTACTTTACAGGCAGTAGAAAGGAGGAAGCACAATAAGAGTGTGCCCTTTCTTTCTCTGTTAGGGAAACTTCCCAGAAATAGCACATAGCACTTCTGCTTATACCAGTTGGCCAAATCTAGCTGGAATGAAGACTGAGAAAGGACCCTTGTCCATATGCACATCAAAGTAAGATGAGGGTTTTGTCAGTGAGGAGGGAAGGGCCCATGGATACTGGGATAGGTGATCAACAGGTTCCACCATGAGGGGACACAGAAGAGAGTTCTATTCAAGTAGCACAAAGCTATCTAGTATTTCCTCAGTCTGGCTTCAATGGCATAATGAGGCCTTTTGATCTTTAAATATGTCTTAATAAAGTAATACTTAGTAATGTTCCACACCCTGTTTTTCTTAAAGCTCTCTTTAATGTTTGTCTTGAATAGATTTCCATATACAAATAAAACTTAAGAACATGCCTTTTGAATCATGACCAAAATGGAAGTCTGGTATAGCAACAATATGATTAATAACTTTTGTATGCAACATGCCATACAATAAGCATTACACTGTCTCAATAATACCCATTCTGGTCTCTAGGTCTAATCAGCAAGGTAACATAAGAGAATAAGGAAAGGTTAAAAAAATTACTCCATAAACTATCAGTAATTCCTTTTCAGAGTTTCTAAACAAATATCCCTGTTTTATTCTTTTTAGGAATGAGGCAATATTACACTTCCCCAGTTGAAGTTATGTAGAATATATAACTTAATCAGCCAGTGGCATGTAAGGAAATGTGCTAAATGTTTTCCCCCAAGGGTAGATATAAGATCCAGTGAACAATTTTTCTTGTTCCCTTTCCTTGATATAATTACTTAAAGAAATCTATATAGAAATGGAATTCCCATCACCAAGGATCTTTGAGTGTGTCCTCTCTACCTGGGATGGACATGTAATGTGAACTGAAGTAAGCCATCGTGCAAATCTACTGAGCTACAGAGGGTCACTATAGCATGACCTGGCGTATGCTAACTGCTACTCCTCCTCAGATCACTTCAGTCAGTATCTCCCCAAAATAATAAATGTTCTCTTCTCAAATGAGCAGTGAAGTGCTGAAATTATCTTTCAGGTGGCATAAAAAAGTCTCCTATTAAAAATTTTTATAATGCCTCTTTAAAGTGCTCTTCTTAAGCAACAGACACATATAAAACAGTGCATCCATGAAACCACATGGATGATAAAACTTTATATTCTTCACACATTTTACTTTACAGGAAAATGATCCATGAGCATAAGCAAGTGCAGTTAAGAACTTTTCATTTTAATTAAATGCAAAGATTACCAGAAGGGATCAGGACAGGACACTCATTTTGGCCACACTTTAAAATTAAACGGTGTCAGTGGTGTTCAGAAATGAGCACTATGTAAATAATTTTCTTCAGTAATATGACTTGCTATTTTTTCCAGCAGCATTGAATTATTTATCATTTAATAAATTCTTACTATGTGGCCCCTCAAGCAGTGCTCTTAGTACCAGAGAATATCAAATAAATAAGTCATAGATCTGGTTTTCGAGGAGCCAACCATAAAGTAGAGAGGAAAAAGATAACAGAGATCTTCCTGGGCTTCATCTCCCTTCTCTTTAAATATTTTCTTGGAGAACAGCTAATGATGGGCACCTGGGTGGCTCAGTGGGTTAAAGCCTCTGTCTTCAGCTCAGGTCATGATCTCAGAGGCCCACATAGGGCTCTCTGCTTGGCAGGGAGCCTCCTTCCTCCTCTCTCTGCCTGCACATCTGCCTATTTGTGATCTCTCTCTGTCAAATAAATAAATAAGTAAAATATTTTTAAAAAATGAAAATACCTTTTGAATAAATCGGAGTTGACTTATCCTCAAAGATACCCTCAATCCCAGAAAAATTAAGTTACCTATACTATTTATGGTAAAGACAGATAGAAAAAATTGCAGACCTAGAAAGAGAAGACATTTAAGGAGAATAATGAGGTACTATGCACTTTTTTCTCACGCATATGCTATTCTCTGCTGTTCTTCTTTATCATATACAAATTGGGATTGGAAATGTAAGATTTTGATGGCCTGAATCTAGAGCAAGGGAGAACTTTCCTATAAGTATAAAAGGAGCCTGGGAAGATGGAATTGCTAAAACAGTGAAAGAGGGGACAGGCAAGGGGAAATACAAGACATATGCTTATGCATATGGATTATGGGAGAATGTGAATGAAAGTTGAAAAGGTTTTGAAGTGTTTATCCTTCTGCTTTGTAATTATTCCTTATAGACTTATTTTGTATGACAGACTATACTCTGTGAGCTTAGGAGCTTTGTCATTTATCCTTGTCTCCCAGAGTAGCTTAGCCCAGAGTAGCCACCCAAGTGAAAGAAGGCCCTTATAGAGATATTTTTCTGAGTCTTGGTTCTTGCAAAAAACCTAGAAAAGCTTGGGGTGCCTGGGTGGTTCAGTGGTTAAGCCTCTGCCTTCCGCTCAGGTCATGATCCGAGAGTCCTGGGATCGAGCTCTGCATTGGGCTGCCTGCTTGGTGGGAAGCTTGCTTTTCCCTCTCTCACTCCCGCTGCTTGTGTTCCCTCTCTGGCTCTGTTTCTCTCAAATAAATAAAATCTTAAAACAAACAAACAAACAAACAAAAACTAAAGCTGGATTCTGCATGGCCATGATTTTAAGATATTTCATTTTACTACACTGAATAATTTGGTGACACTTAGTATTAGGCAAATCTCCAAGGAAAACAGTGACTCAGAAGCCAGAGGCATGTACTGAGTCATGATCTGGCATGATCCTCTTGCTCTACATGAGAGTTCTCATACCTGTTTTTAATGTCATCACAGTCTTGGCCAGTGTTATGAAACCTATTCTACTTCACAGAATAACATTTTATAAATACTAAAATAAGATGTAAGGATTACAGAGTGTCTTAATCTTCCCAGGCTGAAATAATAAAATAACATAAAAATGGTGGCGTAAACAACAGAAATTTATTTCCCATAGCTCTGGAGGTTGGCAGTCCAAGATCAAGGTGCAGGAAAGATAGTTTTCATTCAGAGGCTTCTTCTCTTGACTTGCAGGTGGCAGCCTTCTTGTGGTGGGCTTATAAGACCTCTTTGTGCATATATATAGTGAGCTCATTGTTGGCTTTTCTTATAAGAACACTAATTCTGTTATATCCGGGCCCCACCCTTACGACTTCATTTAACCTTAATTACCTTCTTATAGGGCCTATCTACAACTATAGTCATTTGGAGAATTGGGCCATTAATATATGAATTTAATGGTGACACAATTCAGTCTGTGGCATTAGAGGAAACTCATACTTAATGAAATAATAATAATATTAAGAAAGTTGTAATATGTTAAAATACATACTTCTTAATTAACATAATACACAATAAAATCTACTGGTGGACATAGTAGCTACCATATCTTAAAAGTAATTATAATTGTAAATAATACC